>ARYC01020189.1:0-10022 GCA_000711775.1 Oxytricha trifallax
TATTGCAGTGGTTCAACATCTTTAACTTGCTCTATCCCTCACACATATCTCTCATCTACTTATGGATTAACATCTGGAGAGACCATTAGAGTCAAGTTTACTGCAAATAACGTAGTGGGCAGCTCATCTTTCTCGCCAGAGGGCACAACTATTGTAAGAATGTATTTTAACTGTTCTTCTTTTAGATATTTAATTATATTTGCTTTGATTTTGATTGGATTTCAAATGCATAATTGTATTTAAAAATTCTATCAATACTATTTGAGAAGAAAGCAGAAGACGATTAATGTTCGTAGAAAAAGGGATGGAATGAAAAAGTGCGATAGCATGATTTCATTTTATCTTAATAAGATATAACTTAATTTTATTAATTTCTTTATTTTAACCGCCTGTGCCCTATTATATATCTCTCTTTAGCTTTGACTCTGGTCTACTTGAATAAACTGCACAATATCTTAAACTTTCATATATCTATTTTCCAATTCAGTGATTTTAGAATCCAAGGGTTTTAGAATCCAATGGTATCCAGCTAAAGAAGCCTATTTCAATAAAAAGGGCTAAAATTGTTATAATCGCAGTTGAAAAAGAGGTTGATTTTCTATTATGAAGTGACAACAATATATGAACAGCTTTGATTAAGATTCTTTAATGAGTCAATATTGAAACGCAAATTCTAAACATTAAAGGCTTTATACATAGAATGAAGCGAAATAGAAGATTTAAATGTAGTAGTTAGTCATAGGCAATTAGCAATTTAAGTACAAATGACTAAAAATAAGGAAGAATGAGGTAAAAGGATAATTCTAATAATACTATGAATTAAAGTTCTGATCAGTTGTTAAAGTAAAATAAAGCTTAATAAAACTATTCATACAGTAATACTATCAATTAATTTATTATAATTACTATTAAACACTTGATTTCACTTACTTTAATTTGATGTTTAATAAGTTGTCATGAAAATTATTGAATGAATTAATAAAATTAAGTTTAAGTTTTATATAAAATTTGATGATATAATTAAAATCCCACTTTAAATCATTATTGTTAGATATTTTCATTAAAAGCAGTTATAAAAATCCATAGGTAGACTTCCTTCTCTCTCACAATAAAATTTCTTTTTGCTAATTTCTAATACGCTAATTCCTCTTAAACTTCATTTCTCTCAGCCGATCAGCCTATTCTTAAACAGTGCGTTTAGTTTAATGCTCTTTCTGAACAATTTTCTCATCAAAAAAGTTCAAAACTCGATCTAATTTTTGCATAGTTTAATTAGCTTGCTATTCAACAGTACTCTTCGTAGATTACTTCTTTTATGAATTATGGTTTGGTATATATGGACTTTGTGATTAATTTTCTCCTTTATTGTATTGAAAGTTATTTTAAGTTTAGTAAAATTAACTGTGAGATGTGTTTTATACACTAAGTGGTACATAGGGGTTATAAGGTTGATTTCTGTTACTAATTAAATCAATTTAAGCATTAAATTATCGATTGTTTTTACTCACAATTTTTTGTGAAGATAAAAGCTTCTAATTGTCTAAGTTATTTTTCAAGATTATGGTTGTAAGGTCTTATGCTTAATCAAATTCTTTATTAATTGAAGGGTCTTAGGTTATCAAGTTTTATTTTGAGTTGCTTAAATTTGAATAATATGTGTTATTAAGCTTCGATTTATCAAATAAATTTCTATTGTTTTAAACATACTTAAAGTCTTAAGAAGCAGCTTACTTTTGATGAGATCCATTTTTATAGTTGCCATTTATAGAATTATCTCCAGCTTAATAGAAATTCTAATAAGTTTAGACCATACTTTTAAGTTTGTCGTGCCTACTTCTATAAGAAAATTAATCGAAGTCGATAAAATTTGAACTATTTTGATATTAATTATTGGAATAACTGAGGCCATTTTTGTGTAGTTTAATGCGTTCTTGAACCATTATCTATTCAAAATTATTATCTGATTATTCGTGCTAGTTAAGTAATTAGTTAATATTCCTTCGATTTTAGCTTTGTGAATGATTCTTGTTATTAGTAAAAATAGGAGTCTGGGGTTTGAGGTTTAAACTCTAATCATTTTATTGAGAAATTTGTAGCAATTCTGAAGTGCAAGATGATTTGATTTATAAAAGTGATTCTTAATGAACAGCTTTATTTTGTTTTCCTTTCTATTGAGTTAGTTGCCATCCCTAATTATAAATAAACTTGCTTATTTAAATATAAGAGTATAATGGAATTTTAGTTCCACTACTGTTTCCTCTCTAAGTCATGTACATATTTTTCTCATTTTTAGAAGCAACAACACTTTAAGACCTATTTGAGTTACTAGCATATCTTTTCCCCACACCCTTGTCATTCCAAGACTAAAGATAGCTTCTATATTTATTTAACCCTTCTTAATTCTAAAGTAAATCTTTGATTTTAACTGCAGTTTTTTAAGGTAAAATTGGACTGACTCCTCCATCCTAAAAAGCAATTTAACTCTGAAGAATTAATGGCTAAGCTTCAGGTGTATTACTAATCTCTTAAACTTAATTATTATTTGTATAAAGAAATTAGTTATTAAATGGCGTACTTGAATCTCTCATTCTTTATTAACTATCTAATTTCACTTCTTTCATTCTAGAATCATAAACCTACTCAACAAAAAGCTTTCTTTCTTAAGAATTTCTAACAGTTTAATTAACTTAACTAGCAAATGAAGTGAAATTTTCTTGAGCGTCTTAATTGAAAGTAATCTACTTTTAGTACGGTGTCATGAAACTTTAACTTTGTTAATTTTATAGTTTATAAGAATCTCTCACTTTAGTGTCTAATTCAACTTATTGATTTAATTGTGAAATTTACTTTTTCTTTTTTAATTTTTCTTATAATTCTCTTTCTTATTGAGACTTTCTTTAGACACTAACATGAGGGCTGAGGTTCTCATTAAGCTTTAAATATTTCAATATCATTCTTTTAATAAATATAATTAAATATAGCCTATGTTTATTGTAAATACAATTGATATAAAAATATAAATTACTTATTTTATTCTATTTTTCTCAAATTGTGACAACTTACTCAATTTGTCTTCTTTTTGTAGTTTCTCCATAGCATATTCAATTATAGACATTTTCTACTTGATGTCAGGATCTTATATATCTGACTATGAATAATTGTGATATCTTCTTTATGGAGTTTTTGCTGTGAATTTGTCACTCTAATAGTAAGTTTAAATAATTATAATTCTCTGAATTTACAATAGACAACTAGAAATTAACCAAAGATTGAATTATTTAACAAAGATTTTTGTTGTTTTATAAAGTTTAACTAGGAGAAGTTGAACTATATTCATAATGACTTTTATTTCTAGTCGTTTAATTGACACTCTTTTTATCATCCTAGCTCTAATCCTTAACGATTAACCCACTAAAAGTCATTCTGCGTTTCTCTCTCGATTTCTTTAAATTTCCCACTAACTCCAATTAATTTTCATTTTCTTTTATCAATCGCTTCCATTAGTTCAATTCATTGTGGGGATTGAGCGCATCCACTTTGTTTTACACTTCTTATATCTCTTTGGCATCAGGACCCTGCTTAAACAGATTCCAACTGTAATTTATTATTTGGAGTTTATTTTCAAATTCTGTTTTTAGGTCTTTTTTCTGATTTATTGGGGATATATCTCCTAATATGTTTGTATATGGATTCTACTTAGTAGGGGAATATATAAAAATAAGTTTATCTAAAAAAATTATCTGCTATAAATTAAAATTAACATTCATGTTTAAAATTGAATAAGAAGCATCTAATTATAATAGATCAGCATTCTCCTTACTATTCGTTTAGAAATCAGCTTCATATTGACCTTTATTATCATTGATTAAAAATTGATATAACTCTTAATCCTTTTGCTTTCTAGTTTTAGGTGATTTTAATAACTGTTTATAGGGGCTTATATATTAGGACTTCTCTTAATTTTTTAATTTTACTTATTCACTTCTTTCACTAGTTAAATTTGCCCCTCCTTCTTATAACTAATTGCTCTAATTTTATGACTATGACATTTATTTTTTCAGCTTAACTTTATCTTCTTTGATTTTCTTAAACATTTCTTCCCTCTGCCTATGCATCTCCATTATTCGATATTCATAGGCAATTTTCTCATTAATTTCAGTGTTTAATCATCTCATGTTCCCACTTTTCCTGGTGCTTCTCAATTAATGCCTTAAACCAGACCTCGTAGTCGCATCATTCATATCTTCATCATTTTCTAGAATAGTGAAAGAATCTTCAAATTTTTTATTAGTCGCTTGTTTATTTTTTTACTTTGATTCTTAACTTAAACTCATTTTATTTTAATATATTAAAAATTTTTATTATCTTTGAGTAGACTGATTATTAAACATTATAATTTTGGTTGAAAATAATGAATTTAATGAATTGATTTTACTATGTTTTCAAAGTATTTCAATTATATTATTATTGATATACTCGATGGTAATCACACATGTTTTATATTGACTTAGATCTAACTAGTAGTAGTGAATAGACCTCTATAGGGTGCAAGTACAGGTTTAAGTGGTTTAGTTTATATCTAAGCTCCAATGTTACTAGTTTGAGAGTATTAAGAATCCCCAATTGCATTTGCTGCCAATACTCTAACTTTAATGGTATCTCCTTGTAAACTATTATGAGCTTATAAATTATATTGGATTATTTTTCAATGAGTTGATTAATATCAATATTCTAAGTTTATCAGGTTGAAAGGTGCTGCTTGGAGTACACTCACTGGTACTACGCAATAAGCATTAGAAACAGTTGTTTCATCTGTGCGGCCATTACAGTAGTCTAATTGTTCATTGTAAGTTGAACCATCTTTAGCCAAGATTTAGATATTATAGCCTTTTATCTTTGAGCCTCCGTTATATGGTTTAATGTTTTTATTTAATGAATTTAATAGGTAACTGGTTTGAATTGAAACCATTAATTTAATTATGGTGGAACCCAAGAGATTTTAACGCTTGTACCAACATTTGATGTAGTTGGCAGTGCTGGTCTATCAGGTATTTTAGCTGCTATAGCTTCAAGCACTGTGGAATAAGGTCCCCATCCAAAGATATTCTTGACTCTATATCTAAATGAATAAATCTGTCCAGCTGTCATGAACTACTGAGTGAGTGTAACTCAAAATTATGTTATTAGATGTGTCTCCTATGAGTGCAGAGAAATTTCAATTGTATAATATAAGAATATATTTGATACAGTTCTTTTACTTTTAATTTAGCCCTAATTCTATAATTTTTAATAAATAAATAAGAGAATGAAGATCCAGAAGTACCACTGTTCCACTCTAGAGAATAACTAGTGATTGATGACCCACCTGATTTATACAAATCTTGCATTTAACTCATTACCACAGTGATTTACTGTTTAAATGTATTAGGTTGATCAATTACTAAGTCATCTGGTTTTTGAGGAGTGGTCTATACCAAAACACTATAAATTTTAAATTAATTACTAAAACTAGTATTGAAAGCGTATATATAAAAAATAGTTACACCTTGAGCTATTAATGAGGAAACTGAGCTTTTTCCCCAATTGCATTGATAGCTTTTACTCTTGCTTAAATTAAAGTACCTTAAGGCAAACTGAATGGTGAATTGAAAAGAACACTCATTGGTATAACGCAATAGTTTATTAATAAACTTTAAAATTATCATAGTTATAGAAAATATTAATTTAGAAGCAATAAGTGTTAAGGATGATGTTTTAGTCAGTACCATCACACAAAGCAGTTTGTTTGTAAGATTAATCATTTGCAAGTATTTCTATTACATACCTAATTATTGGTGTACCATTTTCACTTGGAGGAACCCAAGATAGTTTCACTGAGGTACACTTGAAAAAAGTTATCTATTTTTATCATAACAAATTAGAATTTATACTTTAAAACTAGTTTATCTTCTAAAGTAACAACAACAGAGGCAGGAGTCGAAGGAGATTGAGCTGCGATGATATCTATAGAGTCAGAGTAACTCCCTCATCCATGAATGTTGTAAGCTCTATATCTAAACATATGATCTGCCTGGGATGATGATTTGAGAGCCGTTCACTGTTTAAGTTTAAGTGGTAGAGTATGGACTGAAACCTATCAAAGTTGTCAATAATATTATGTTATTTTAAACTACTAGGCCAATATAAAAAAGAGAATGCATAATATTAACTTTGTCCAAACACCTCCACTTGTACCAGAGTCCCATTACAGATTAAGACTAAGAATTGTGCTACCACCAGTATATGAACCGACTAGCATTGCATAGTTAACCATTAAACTTGTTTAAGTAGTGCCAGGGTTTCTAGTTGGTGAACTAGGTGGTTTTAGTGGAGGCACTTGAGCAAGTTCTCCAATGGTATTTAAAGATGAAGATATTCCACTACCCACTGAGATATATTTTTAAAACAGTTGATAATGCTTTCTTATTAGAATTTTTAATTGATTATTTTTAAATATGTAAATTTACAAAAGTTAATGGCATAAATAGTTGCTTTGATCAAAACTCCTTGAGCTAAGTTAAATGGTGAACTAATAAGCACATTCATAGGTATTTCACAGAATCTATTTCCAATAACTACAAAGTTAGAACCATCGCAATAAGCTAAACTTTCAATAAGAGTGTTCTGATCGCTCTTTTGTATTAAGATTTTGTAAGCTGAAATTGTAGCTGAACCATCATTTGGGACAATCCATGATATCTTCAAGTTCTTGCCATTCATGGAAGTATAAAATTAGTAAGATATATGAATTATTTTTACACAATCGCATCTATTATAGTTATTGGTTGCATTTAAGCAGGTTTCTGAGCAGCTAGTATAGCACCACTGTTTGAGTATTCACCCCATCCCTGTCTATTAAGTGCTCTATATCTGAACAAGTAGCTCTTACCAGATGATATACCTGTGGACCATCTAAGTTACAAATCAGTACTGTAGGTATCAAATCCAGAGAGAGTTGTCCAGACAGTTGATAAACCTTAAGGTGTAGTACTAGCAGCATCCCATTATATCTCGTAAGATATTATAGTAGAACCTCCTGTTGCTGTCCCGCTTAAAGCTGTGATGTCTACTACTAGTTAGGTTTAAGTAGTATCAGAGTTCCTGAAAGGAGCGACAGGTGGTTTCAAAGGAGCTTACTCCACAAAAGCTCCAACAGTATTTTCAGCTGAAATAAGAGAAGGTCCGATATAGTTGTTCGCTATGACTTTAACTTAGACTAGATTTCCTTGTGATAGTAAGTATGGCGAGCTTTAAACTGTTGTCAATGAAACGAAGCAATACTTTTGATCTATGATTGTCTAATTCATACCATTGCATTCGGTAGTAGTTAAATATTTGTTATCAAAAGTCTTTATCAAGATGCTATATGAAGTGATTGGAACTCCTCCATTATCTTGGGGTACCCAAGTAATATTGATTTATTTATCCACAATAGCGGTTGAAGGAGCTGGGAGTTAATCTGGAACAACTGCTGCATAAGTAGTAAGAATATCAGAATAGTCACTCCAGTCAACATCATTAAGCACTGCATATTTAAATTTATACATCAATCCAGTTGTTAAAGCATTGAATTCAAAGTACTGAAGTGTACTTATTTTAACTCTTTATTAATTTTTGAGAATAAAAGAAAAATACTTAAAAATACTATAGGTTGGACTATCACCTTGTACTGGGAAGAAAGCAACACTTGATCCTCCTTAATTCCACTCAATCTTATAAGATTTGATTGGGAGACCTCCTGTGTTAGTTCCTGTAATAGTAGGAACATCTATTCTTATAGAAGTTTTAGTGCTTAACTCGTTACTTCTTACAGGAGCAAGGGAAGGTTTCTGTGGTTTTGCTATTATTAACTAAAAGCAATTTGTTTTATTTAAATTTAGCCTTAATTGCAATCAACTTGAGAATACTATGTAAGCAGCAGAAGAACTTGGATTGCTATATTCAGAAGGGAATAATGAATTAAAGGCTCTAATCTTTACTACAACTTAGTCGCCTTACACCAAGAAAAATGGATCAGCTGTGAGAATTGAAAGATCGACAGAGCATGTGAACGTGTCTTTAATTACCTAATCTGTCATTCCATCACATTAACTAGTAATTGCTGAATAAAAACCATCTTTCTTTTTGAAGAGTATTTCGTAGCCTTCTATATTAACGTTGTTTCCACCTGTGCTAATAGGTTAAGTGAAAGTAACAATGTATTAGAGGTTTAAATAAGCAACGTTAGGTGCCAACATCAGCGATTTAAAAAAAAAGAAAGTAAATTATTTTTTAAAATCATTTAATAAGAATTAAGAGATGGTTTGGTTACAGCTAAGATGTCAACGAATGGTAAAGCTGTGACTCCATCCCAACCATCACCATGTAAATTGCGAGCATAATAAGCAAATCTGTAAGTTTTTCCACTCTAAATTCCTGAGTTTATCAAATTAGTTGTTAGTAAATTTGGAAGAGCATCTCCTTTCAAAATACTCAATATCTATATGTTAATAGTATTAAATTGCTTTTTGAAAAGAGAAAATTTATCTTAAGTTATGAGATTCAAATTGATGATGGAATTGGAGGTACTTTTGTAAAGTTACAAGACACATTATCACTAATTGGATTGAAGAATACAGGAATCTATGCACATTAAATATTCTTAACTATTTATCTCTCATTGATATATAAATTAACAGTTTTAAAATTCATATGATGTAAATATAGTTAATAAATGAGTAGTTTTAATTTATTTAATATTTTTAAAAAATGTACATCAAACCGCCATAAATTCATTGATTAAAGGTAAAAACTACTTCCATTAAGTTTAATTGCGATTATTATTTTTTATTTACATATTTTTTGTAATTAAAATTATTGAATTATAATTTTAAGGGGTTAATAATAAAACTCAATTCAAATATGTTGTTAATTGAATGTATTTCCTACAGTTTTTATTTGAAAAAAAGTTTGAATTGCAGTTGTAATATTTAAAAATAATTAGCTTCTGTTTTCTTTGCAAGTTTCCCCCTCTTCATTTATTCTTTGTCAATATTTTTAAATGCAGGAAGAACATACAAACTCAAATATAGAGCTAGAAATGCAATTGGTTTTGGACCATTATCCAATGTACTTTTCGTTCTTGCAGCTCGTAAACCAGACACACCCATTCCTCCAGTAGTCTCAATTGTACAAAAGAATGCTCGTATTAGGTTCTCATTACCATATAATGGAGGTACAAGCATATCCAAAGCTTAGATAGTTATAAAACATCACGATGGCATTCAGTTCATTGAAGATTTAACTAATTGTGATGGAAGTGTAGAAGCCATATTCCATGCTAGAGAATGCTTGGTTCCATTATCTTTGTTACGAGGTTTAACTTGGAAATTGGTGTATGGAGATCAAATAAGTGCAAAGGTTATTTTCTTTAACTCTGAAGGACAAAGCACTCAATCTGCAGAAACCATATTCCCAGCATTGATGCAAGATGTTCCCAATGCTCCAGATGAAGGACCACGACGAATTGATTCAATTACTATAGGAACAACAATGGGAGTGAGATTTAACTAGTTATCGTTAGCAAATGCAAGAGGAGCTCAAATTGATTCATACTCTCTCGAGATGGATGATACTAACAATGGCGCAGGACCTTTTACTATAATTGGTGGTTTCAATCCATTATCCACTCTTACAGAGTATACGATATTAAATCTTCAGGCAGGAAAGAAATACTACTTCTAATATAGAGCTTATAATCAGCAAGGATGGGGTGGCTACTCACCTGTTACTTTCATTATAATGGCTTCAGTACCAAGTCAAATCACTCCATCTGCTTAAACAACAAACAATCTAACCTTTAATTATTTTTTATATTTACAACTAAATTATACCGTTTGCTTTATCACAAAATTTTTTCATCTACTAATAAAATTTATAAAAATTAGTAAAAAAATCTAGAGAGATTTTAAATATAAAATTATATAAGTTAAATTACAAATAAA
>ARYC01020190.1:0-68053 GCA_000711775.1 Oxytricha trifallax
TTTTTTCTGATTTATTGGGGATATATCTCCTTATATGTTTGTATATGGATTCTACTTAGTAGGGGAATATATAAAAATAAGTTTATCTAAAAAAATTATCTGCTATAAATTAAAATTAACATTCATGTTTAAAATTGAATAAGAAGCATCTAATTATACTAGATCAGCATTCTCCTTACTATTCGTTTAGAAATCAGCTTCATATTGACCTTTATTATCATTGATTAAAAATTGATATAACTCTTAATCCTTTTGCTTTCTAGTTTTAGGTGATTTTAATAACTGTTTATAGGGGCTTATATATTAGGACTTCTCTTAATTTTTTAATTTTACTTATTCACTTCTTTCACTAGTTAAATTTGCCCCTCCTTCTTATAACTAATTGCTCTAATTTTATGACTATGACATTTATTTTTTCAGCTTAACTTTATCTTCTTTGATTTTCTTAAACATTTCTTCCCTCTGCCTATGCATCTCCATTATTCGATATTCATAGGCAATTTTCTCATTAATTTCAGTGTTTAATCATCTCATGTTCCCACTTTTCCTGGTGCTTCTCAATTAATGCCTTAAACCAGACCTCGTAGTCGCATCATTCATATCTTCATCATTTTCTAGAATAGTGAAAGAATCTTCAAATTTTTTATTAGTCGCTTGTTTATTTTTTTACTTTGATTCTTAACTTAAACTCATTTTATTTTAATATATTAAAAATTTTTATTATCTTTGAGTAGACTGATTATTAAACATTATAATTTTGGTTGAAAATAATGAATTTAATGAATTGATTTTACTATGTTTTCAAAGTATTTCAATTATATTATTATTGATATACTCGATGGTAATCACACATGTTTTATATTGACTTAGATCTAACTAGTAGTAGTGAATAGACCTCTATAGGGTGCAAGTACAGGTTTAAGTGGTTTAGTTTATATCTAAGCTCCAATGTTACTAGTTTGAGAGTATTAAGAATCCCCAATTGCATTTGCTGCCAATACTCTAACTTTAATGGTATCTCCTTGTAAACTATTATGAGCTTATAAATTATATTGGATTATTTTTCAATGAGTTGATTAATATCAATATTCTAAGTTTATCAGGTTGAAAGGTGCTGCTTGGAGTACACTCACTGGTACTACGCAATAAGCATTAGAAACAGTTGTTTCATCTGTGCGGCCATTACAGTAGTCTAATTGTTCATTGTAAGTTGAACCATCTTTAGCCAAGATTTAGATATTATAGCCTTTTATCTTTGAGCCTCCGTTATATGGTTTAATGTTTTTATTTAATGAATTTAATAGGTAACTGGTTTGAATTGAAACCATTAATTTAATTATGGTGGAACCCAAGAGATTTTAACGCTTGTACCAACATTTGATGTAGTTGGCAGTGCTGGTCTATCAGGTATTTTAGCTGCTATAGCTTCAAGCACTGTGGAATAAGGTCCCCATCCAAAGATATTCTTGACTCTATATCTAAATGAATAAATCTGTCCAGCTGTCAAGAACTACTGAGTATAACTCAAAATTATGTTATTTGATGTGTCTCCTATGAGTGTAGAGAATTTTCAATTGTATAATATAAGAATATATTTCATACAGTTCTTTTACTTTTTATTTAGCACTAATTCTTATATTTTTAATAACTAAATAAGAGAATGATGATCCAGAAGTGCCACTGTCCCACTCTAGAGAATAACTAGTGATTGATGACCCACCTGATTTATACAAATCTTGCATTTAACTCATAACTACAGTAATTTACTGTTCAAATGTATTAGGTTGATCAATTACTAAGTCATCTGGTTTTTGAGGAGTAGTCTATACCAAAACACTAAAAATTAATTACCTAAAATTAGTATTGAAAGTAGATATAAAAATAATTACACCTTGAGATATTAATGAGGAAACTGAGCTTTCCCCAATTGCATTAATAGCTTTTACTCTTGCTTGAATTAAAGTGCCTTAAGGCAAACTGAATGGTGAATTGAAAAGAACACTCATTGGAATAATGCAATATTTTTATTAATAAACTTTGAAATGATCATAGTTATAGAAAATATTAATTTAGAAGCAATAAGTTTTAAGGATGATGTTTGAGTCAGTACCATCACATAAAGCAGTTTGTTTGTAAAATTAATCATTTGCAAGTATTTCAACTACATACCTAATAATTGGTGTACCATTTTCACTTGGAGGTACCCAAGATAGTTTCACCGAGGTACACTTGAAAAAAAGATATCCATTTTTATCACATTAAATTAGAATTTATACTTAAAAACTAGTTTATCTTCTTAAGTAACAACAACAGAGGCAGGAGTTGAAGGAGATTGAGCTGCAATGATATCAATAGGGTCAGAGTAACTCCCCCATCCGTGAATGTTGTAAGCTCTATATCTAAACTTATATGCTCTGCCTGGGATGATTTGAGAGCCACTCACTGTTTAAGTTTAAGTGGTAGAGTATGGACTGAAACCTATCAAAGTTGTCAATAATATTATGTTATTTTAAACTACTAGGCCAATATAAAAAAGAGAATGCATAATATTAACTTTGTCCAAACACCTCCACTTGTACCAGAGTCCCATTACAGATTAAGACTAAGAATTGTGCTACCACCAGTATATGAACCGACTAGCATTGCATAGTTAACCATTAAACTTGTTTAAGTAGTGCCAGGGTTTCTAGTTGGTGAACTAGGTGGTTTTAGTGGAGGCACTTGAGCAAGTTCTCCAATGGTATTTAAAGATGAAGATATTCCACTACCCACTGAGATATATTTTTAAAACAGTTGATAATGCTTTCTTATTAGAATTTTTAATTGATTATTTTTAAATATGTAAATTTACAAAAGTTAATGGCATAAATAGTTGCTTTGATCAAAACTCCTTGAGCTAAGTTAAATGGTGAACTAATAAGCACATTCATAGGTATTTCACAGAATCTATTTCCAATAACTACAAAGTTAGAACCATCGCAATAAGCTAAACTTTCAATAAGAGTGTTCTGATCGCTCTTTTGTATTAAGATTTTGTAAGCTGAAATTGTAGCTGAACCATCATTTGGGACAATCCATGATATCTTCAAGTTCTTGCCATTCATGGAAGTATAAAATTAGTAAGATATATGAATTATTTTTACACAATCGCATCTATTATAGTTATTGGTTGCATTTAAGCAGGTTTCTGAGCAGCTAGTATAGCACCACTGTTTGAGTATTCACCCCATCCCTGTCTATTAAGTGCTCTATATCTGAACAAGTAGCTCTTACCAGATGATATACCTGTGGACCATCTAAGTTACAAATCAGTACTGTAGGTATCAAATCCAGAGAGAGTTGTCCAGACAGTTGATAAACCTTAAGGTGTAGTACTAGCAGCATCCCATTATATCTCGTAAGATATTATAGTAGAACCTCCTGTTGCTGTCCCGCTTAAAGCTGTGATGTCTACTACTAGTTAGGTTTAAGTAGTATCAGAGTTCCTGAAAGGAGCGACAGGTGGTTTCAAAGGAGCTTACTCCACAAAAGCTCCAACAGTATTTTCAGCTGAAATAAGAGAAGGTCCGATATAGTTGTTCGCTATGACTTTAACTTAGACTAGATTTCCTTGTGATAGTAAGTATGGCGAGCTTTAAACTGTTGTCAATGAAACGAAGCAATACTTTTGATCTATGATTGTCTAATTCATACCATTGCATTCGGTAGTAGTTAAATATTTGTTATCAAAAGTCTTTATCAAGATGCTATATGAAGTGATTGGAACTCCTCCATTATCTTGGGGTACCCAAGTAATATTGATTTATTTATCCACAATAGCGGTTGAAGGAGCTGGGAGTTAATCTGGAACAACTGCTGCATAAGTAGTAAGAATATCAGAATAGTCACTCCAGTCAACATCATTAAGCACTGCATATTTAAATTTATACATCAATCCAGTTGTTAAAGCATTGAATTCAAAGTACTGAAGTGTACTTATTTTAACTCTTTATTAATTTTTGAGAATAAAAGAAAAATACTTAAAAATACTATAGGTTGGACTATCACCTTGTACTGGGAAGAAAGCAACACTTGATCCTCCTTAATTCCACTCAATCTTATAAGATTTGATTGGGAGACCTCCTGTGTTAGTTCCTGTAATAGTAGGAACATCTATTCTTATAGAAGTTTTAGTGCTTAACTCGTTACTTCTTACAGGAGCAAGGGAAGGTTTCTGTGGTTTTGCTATTATTAACTAAAAGCAATTTGTTTTATTTAAATTTAGCCTTAATTGCAATCAACTTGAGAATACTATGTAAGCAGCAGAAGAACTTGGATTGCTATATTCAGAAGGGAATAATGAATTAAAGGCTCTAATCTTTACTACAACTTAGTCGCCTTACACCAAGAAAAATGGATCAGCTGTGAGAATTGAAAGATCGACAGAGCATGTGAACGTGTCTTTAATTACCTAATCTGTCATTCCATCACATTAACTAGTAATTGCTGAATAAAAACCATCTTTCTTTTTGAAGAGTATTTCGTAGCCTTCTATATTAACGTTGTTTCCACCTGTGCTAATAGGTTAAGTGAAAGTAACAATGTATTAGAGGTTTAAATAAGCAACGTTAGGTGCCAACATCAGCGATTTAAAAAAAAAGAAAGTAAATTATTTTTTAAAATCATTTAATAAGAATTAAGAGATGGTTTGGTTACAGCTAAGATGTCAACGAATGGTAAAGCTGTGACTCCATCCCAACCATCACCATGTAAATTGCGAGCATAATAAGCAAATCTGTAAGTTTTTCCACTCTAAATTCCTGAGTTTATCAAATTAGTTGTTAGTAAATTTGGAAGAGCATCTCCTTTCAAAATACTCAATATCTATATGTTAATAGTATTAAATTGCTTTTTGAAAAGAGAAAATTTATCTTAAGTTATGAGATTCAAATTGATGATGGAATTGGAGGTACTTTTGTAAAGTTACAAGACACATTATCACTAATTGGATTGAAGAATACAGGAATCTATGCACATTAAATATTCTTAACTATTTATCTCTCATTGATATATAAATTAACAGTTTTAAAATTCATATGATGTAAATATAGTTAATAAATGAGTAGTTTTAATTTATTTAATATTTTTAAAAAATGTACATCAAACCGCCATAAATTCATTGATTAAAGGTAAAAACTACTTCCATTAAGTTTAATTGCGATTATTATTTTTTATTTACATATTTTTTGTAATTAAAATTATTGAATTATAATTTTAAGGGGTTAATAATAAAACTCAATTCAAATATGTTGTTAATTGAATGTATTTCCTACAGTTTTTATTTGAAAAAAAGTTTGAATTGCAGTTGTAATATTTAAAAATAATTAGCTTCTGTTTTCTTTGCAAGTTTCCCCCTCTTCATTTATTCTTTGTCAATATTTTTAAATGCAGGAAGAACATACAAACTCAAATATAGAGCTAGAAATGCAATTGGTTTTGGACCATTATCCAATGTACTTTTCGTTCTTGCAGCTCGTAAACCAGACACACCCATTCCTCCAGTAGTCTCAATTGTACAAAAGAATGCTCGTATTAGGTTCTCATTACCATATAATGGAGGTACAAGCATATCCAAAGCTTAGATAGTTATAAAACATCACGATGGCATTCAGTTCATTGAAGATTTAACTAATTGTGATGGAAGTGTAGAAGCCATATTCCATGCTAGAGAATGCTTGGTTCCATTATCTTTGTTACGAGGTTTAACTTGGAAATTGGTGTATGGAGATCAAATAAGTGCAAAGGTTATTTTCTTTAACTCTGAAGGACAAAGCACTCAATCTGCAGAAACCATATTCCCAGCATTGATGCAAGATGTTCCCAATGCTCCAGATGAAGGACCACGACGAATTGATTCAATTACTATAGGAACAACAATGGGAGTGAGATTTAACTAGTTATCGTTAGCAAATGCAAGAGGAGCTCAAATTGATTCATACTCTCTCGAGATGGATGATACTAACAATGGCGCAGGACCTTTTACTATAATTGGTGGTTTCAATCCATTATCCACTCTTACAGAGTATACGATATTAAATCTTCAGGCAGGAAAGAAATACTACTTCTAATATAGAGCTTATAATCAGCAAGGATGGGGTGGCTACTCACCTGTTACTTTCATTATAATGGCTTCAGTACCAAGTCAAATCACTCCATCTGCTTAAACAACAAACAATCTAACCTTTAATTATTTTTTATATTTACAACTAAATTATACCGTTTGCTTTATCACAAAATTTTTTCATCTACTAATAAAATTTATAAAAATTAGTAAAAAAATCTAGAGAGATTTTAAATATAAAATTATATAAGTTAAATTACAAATAAATCACTATTATGATGATGATGAATAACTTAAGGTAAGGTGAATATGAAAACTAGAAATAAAGATCTCTAGTATTAAATATATAATTATTATTATTGTTGTTATTGCTATTATTATTATTGAGCGTATATATATTAGTTAGTTGGAATTATTCCTTGTGGTGATATGTATTGCCTAAAATGCATGTCTTTTGCGTCTTTTGTCTCCGGTACTTCTTCAGTTGGGGGAGCGACTTTGGCTTTTTGGACCTATGTGCCTCTCATAGGGTGCTCCTAGGGGTCTTGTCCCTTGTCATCTCTTCCCATGTCCTGACTAGCCTCTTCGGACCCCGAATCAGCCTGGGCGCGGCCTTTGTCAGGGGTATCCCTGGGGGGCATGTCCCTTGCCTGGACGGGTCAGCGTGCCAACCACTGAAACCTGATCTCTTTTTTTTATTATTCTTTCGCTTTTTTTGAGATGTTTTTTTTCAGGTTTTTTGTTATCATCAAGCACTGTATTCATATTTTTTTGTTAGTAATCAGCTTGACATCTTTAGCAATAACAACAATAATAATAATTATTAAATCACTATTATATCTAAAATAATATTTTTATTTCACATTGTTTATTTTAGTTATAATGAAAATTAATTTATTCTTTTAAAGTAATATATTAATCATAATAATTTTAAATATTTCAAATTATATTGCACTGTTTAAAATGAAGAAAAGATTTTTATAACAAAGTGCATTTTTTATGTTTAAATTATTCTAAACAAAAAGGTTTGTCTTTTTTTTTACTTTAACACAATTTAATATAGTCTTTAATTAGAGTTTTTGAATGATCCATTCGTAGATATAACTTGGACTGCACCTTCAAGCAATGGTGGATCAAATTTACTCTCATACAGAGTAACAATCAAATCAAAGACTGATGGAATATATAGACCCTACACAAGCACTTGCCCCGGTACAGATATAAACATTCTATCATGCAGCATCCCAATGCAAGCCTTGCTTGAACCACCTTTTAACTTGGAGCTCGGCGATTTAGTAGTTGCAGTTGTAGAAGCAGAAAATGAAGTTGATTTCTCAGTGCCTTCTCCCGAGTATACTACAGGTGGTGCAGTTGCTAGAACTAAGCCAGAAACACCCACTCGTAAACCATAGAGAGGAGCTGCAACCGATACAACTTAAATATAAATCATCATTCCCACACACTTAGAAACTGGCGACTCACCATTCAAAAAACCATAAAAATAATTGATAGAAAATTACAATTATTCATACTTAAAATATCATAGAGCATAACTATGCTTTTCCAATAAAATTAAAGATTTAATAGATTTTAGAGATATTATCTTGTAATAACTTACCTATATCAATCATAATATACTGATCTTATAAAATTTTACGTTTAAAAACTTGAAGTCTATTAATAAAACTTATATAAAATTAATTCGGTTTTTATGTATTGCATTCATATGGAGTTGAAATATATGATGGCACTTAATGGCAAGAAGTCCAGGGAATATCTTCAAACACCACTGCTCAGACCATGACATATTCAACCTCCATAGTAAGTGGGCAATCATACCCTGTAAAATACAAAGTCCTAAATATATACGGCTGGAGTGATGTCTATTCAGAAGTTGAAAACATTCTAGCAGCGACCAAACCCACTGCTCCCTTGAATGTAATCACAGAAAACTCAATCATTGATGATACAGTGAGAATTAGTTGGGATGAGCCTGCTAACTTCGGAGGCGATAACATTCAGATTATTGGGTATCAAGTGTTAATACAGAAGAAAGATGGAAGTTTTAGAGAGTATACTACTCAATGCGATGGTCAAAATGATCAAGATAAATGGGTAGGGTAGAATTATTTATCATAATTATTAAAATAATATTAGCTGATTATCTTATTAAAAACAGTAAGTATTTAATTTTGTATCATTTGTTATATAATATATATATATATATATATATATATATATAATATATATATATATATATATTTAGTTTTTATAATTAAATAGATATCAATTAATATTTTAGGAATTATACCCTCTTCTGATAAACTAAATTACAAAATATTATCTTCTTGTTTGTAGTTAATGATGTCATTTATTTTATCATTGATTTCATGCAATGTGACATTAGTATGTCAGTTTTCAACAGCACTCTCTTTAACTTGAAGCAAGGAGATCCAATTGTAGCAAAAGTAATTGCTAAGAATAATGTTGATTATAGTCCTGAATCAGCCCTTAGTACTCCTAATGCTGATGTTTCAATTAAATAATAAACTTTATTGGAAATAATAAGGTTTGACTTCATTTATAGATTATTTCTACAATTAATTAAAATTGATGTAAGAGTGAAGCCTCATAAACCTCCAACACTTCCCACTCGCGATGCAACTTCATCACATTTATAACTAGTAGTAAACATGCCTGCACTCACAGTCCCTGAGAATGGAGGTTCTGGTATCATCTCTTATCATTTGCAATATGATGACGCATCTCAAGGTAGTATTTGGACGAATATAACTGGAGATCCAATAGACTCCACTGACTAGCAAGGTATGGTTGATGACTCAATACAAATTGGTGCTGTTTACTTGTTCAGATATAGAGCTAAGAATCTAATTTAAATGACATTTAATAGCTTCACTATAATCAATGCATAAATAATTGAGAAACAAATTGTTAATCTCTTTGGATGGAGTGATTTCTCTGAGCCATTGCAACTTTATGCAGCTAGAGTTCCAGATACCATTGATATTGCTGTAACTTTTAATGAAGATACCAACGTAAGAATTTCTTGGGAATTGCCAACTTAAAATTATTTTATGCCTCTTCTAAATTGTATTTACTTTTCTTCGAGTTTACAATGGGGGTCTTCCAATAATCTCCTACAGAATAAAGATTGAAACCTTAACAATTAACACTTTCATCACTGAGTTAACTTATTGCAATGGTGCAGATCCAGTGATTAGAGCAAATCGCTATTGTATTATCCCTATGTCATAGTTGATCTCAACCAACTTCAATCTCCCTCTAGGCAGAGTTATTAAAGCAAGAGTTGAGGCTGAAAATTTAGTAGGCTACAGTTAACAATCCACAGCTAATAGTTTGGGAGCTACTGTTAGAACTGAACCAGCTTCACCACTTAGTGGCCCACTTAGAAACGATGCTGGCACGACAGATAAACAGATATAAGTTGACTTTAGCATACCTTTATATCCTGAAAATGGAGGGTAGACAATTACTTCTTTGAACTTAATTTGGGATAGAGGAAACAACTAATGGATTAGTCTTATAGGCGAAACTTACAATAGTCTACAGACAACATTCAATAGTAATTAATTGCAATTTAATAGTCAGTAATGCTCATTTTAAATATATATATGAATTCACAGTTACTGGATTAACACCTGGATAGGTCTATAACTTTAGATACAGAGCTAGAAATATATTTGGTTGGGGAGACTACTCATCGCCCACTGCTGTAAAAGCTGCCACCTCTCCATCTAAGATGACAGCTCCAACAACTAGTAAACTTATTGCTATTATTGATAAAATAGATAAAAATAGGAAATTTAAGAAATACAAATACATTCTCATTTTCTTTAGTTCTAACTGCAAATAATTACTATTAGAACTATTTCGTATTTATTCAAATATAGTTATGACAAAATCAATTAATTAGATAAATATATATAATTGTGCAAAGTTTCAAAATCATATTAATATAAAAATAGGGATGTGGTTTGTGCAAACATATAAATAACAAGATAATTATAATTATTTAAAAATATAAGAGAATTATTTATAAACATGGAAGCATCTAAGTCTAATCTTTTCTAGTGATTAATTTGTTCATTATTAGTTGTCAGAACATTTAGACTTTAAGAGAATCGAAAGAGATAGATTTGCTCTGTGAAAAAATTTTCTTATGGTAAACAAGAGGTAATGAAAACTTCTAAAATTTTTTCAAAAGTGCTATTCAATTGTGAACCATAGGTGAGGAAATGAAATTCACTGAATGGAACGGAACCATGATTGGACTAGCAAATACCAATTTCGACTATCGTATATATTTCTAGTTCATTTAGAGTGATACAAACTATCCAAATAAGGCCCAGAAGTAAATTTGATATAAAAAAGATTGAGAAGTTGATTAATTAAGTCCCAAAACCACTGTCCAATGATTCTTGTTTATATAAATACATTTTTGCACACTTTGCACAATTATATTATTGTAGAAATACATTTGAATTTGGAAAATTAATTAAAATTAAATTAAATATAAATCAAAATCGTGGCAGTTAAAGTTGGCCAATTTGAACGATCTTGGGCTCATTCGATAGAGAATTCAAAATTAGCTGGACTTTATTATTGGCGGTACTATTTTATCGCATCCCTGGAGCGAGATAACTCGAATTTAATTAAACATCTCTAAATTCATTATATTATACCCTCACATTAAAGTCGAGTTATCTCGCTCCAGGGATGCGATAAAATAGTACCGCCAATAGTAAAATCCAGCTAATTTTGAATTCTCTATCGAATGAGCCCAAGATCGTTCAAATTGGCCAACTTTAACTGCCACGATTTTGATTTATAATAAATTTAATTTAATTAATTTTCCAAATTCAAATGTATTTCTACAATAATTTAATTAATTAATTTTGGTCATAAATATATTTAAATAAAATACGAAATATAACTAATTGTAATTATTGTAGGAACATTTGATATGGGAGAAATATTTATAATTAATAAATTAAATAATGAAAATAGTGGCAGTTAACTTTCAGGAACATTGACAATATGGTACTTGTTTGATAGAGAATTCAAAATTCGCTGTACTAAAATATTGGCAGTACCCCTCTATCGCATCCCTGGAGCGAGATAACTCGACTTTAATTTTGGTTAATTTTTTTAGTTGATTTTAATACCAAAATTAAAGTCGAGTTATCTCGCTCCAGGTATGCGATAGAGGGGTACTGCCAATGAGTAAAAATAGAGTCATTTTCCAAAATATAATCAAATAATCAATCATTTATTCACACTATTTTAATATTAAATATTTTAATCTAATTAAACAGCATCTATCTCGAAATTTGATCATTTCGAGATACGTGCCAAATAAATATAATAAATTACTCAAATATTAAATCTCTCTATATAAATGAAATAAAGTTTTTATCAAAATGAAAATTCATATTAAAACTAAATTAAGATTAAGAAATATTAATAAATTATTTATATTTTATACTAAAATTTTTTAAAATAATCAGTAATATCTATATGACTTCTTAAATGTATATTAAACTTTAAAATTATTAAAAAATGAAATATTAATTTGATAAAAACTTTATTTCATTTATATAGAGAGATTTAATATTTGAGTAATTTATTATATTTATTTGGCACGTATCTCGAAATGATCAAAATTTCGAGATAGATGCTGTTTAATTAGATTAAAATATTTAATATTAAAATAGTGTGAATAAATGATTGATTATTTGATTATATTTTGGAAAATGACTCTATTTTTACTCAATATTAAAGTCCAGCTAATTTTAAATTTTCAATCAAACAAGTACCATATTGTCTATGTTCCTGAAAGTTAACTGCCAATATTTTCATTATTTAATTTATTAATTATAAATATTTCTCCCATATCAAATGTTCCTACAATAATGGCAGTTAGAACTAAGAATATAATGAGAATGTATTTGTATTTCTTAAATTTCATTTTTTATCTAAATTAAACTAAATAAATATAAAATTAGTAATGGTTATTAAATTTTTTTGTTGTTGATATTCATTCATTAGTTAAAGCCAGTAGTGAATTAATAAAAGCGGAACGAACGGAAGAGTGCAGATAAATATATTAAATTTATAAAAATATCTGAGAGTTAATTACATATTAGAATTTATTTATCACTTAAGCAAATAAAAGTTAACATAAAAAGAAGTATTTTTCAGTAAATGTAGAACCATGAAAGATATACAACTTGAAAATGTGTTTATAATTATATAGCTTATAAATGTATTATAATATATTTAAATTTATCCATAATTAGGATATTAATTGGACATTAAAGCTAGCAAATTTAAATTAACTAGGACTCATAATAAAGAATATAATAATAAAAAGGTTTTAAAATTTACAGTGCTAATTTATAAAGTTTATATCTAATAAATGATTTTTAATTTGGAAATGGGAATTTTCTAGCTTTATGATATTTATATATCTAACAATAATAATGAATTATAAAGGTGCAATTGCCTGCTATAGTGTTTAAAATGATTCGAATAATTTAATAGAGAATAAATAGTGATTATTTAAAGAATAGAATAAATATTTAAGATGATTCACCATTTATGACATAAATATTATAATGAGAAAAAAAAAATTACTAGCTCCAAGATTCTCTAGACTGGAAAAATATGTAAATTTAAAGAAAAAATATTCAAAATTCACGATAGTTCAACAATATAAAGCGAAAATAAAAAGCCTATATTTATTGATTTTAATTAAAAAATTAATTTATTATTATTAAACTATAATAAAAAAATTCAGATAAGTATATATAAAAAAAAAGGTTTCATCAAATTCAAAGAAAATAATTGTAATTTAAATCATAAATCATAAACTTTAAAAAGAAAATAAAAAATTTAATGAATAAAAAAAAACAAATAATTTATCAAAACTCATATTAGATTCATAAGCTAAAACAACAATGTTTCAAATAAAAATCATAAGACATAGAATAATTGAATATATAATATAAAAATGCAAGGTTCGGCCTGGACAAATTTTTGAAAACCCAAAAATGGACAAAATGACCCCCCTATAACTTTTGAAAATGACTATATATCTGGTGTTCCAGTGTCACACTCTTGCTCAGGAGCCCAAATTTAGTGGATTTGCTTAATTCCAGGTCATCTCATGAATTTCCGTGACCATCTTTTGAGGTCCTCAAAAACCCAAAAATGAAGGGCTAAGGGTTATATAAGGAAATTGCTGAAAATTGCTTATTTTGCTTATATCTTTGCGCGTTTTGAAGATAAATTAATTCTGATTTTATATTCGTGTTCAGCGAGGTCTAAATGACCAGAATCATTATATTCGGGTGTTTTTGGGAAATATAAAATGGAAGTTGTATTTTGCCGGGGAAAGGTTCGGCCCTGGACAAATTTTTGAAAACCCAAAAATGGACAAAATGATCCCCCTATAACTTTTGCAAATGACTATATATTTGGTGTTCTATTGTCACACTCTTGCTCAGGAGCCCAAATTTAGTGGATTTGCTTAATTCCAGGTCATCTCATGAATTTCCGTGACCATCTTTTGAGGTCCTCAAAAACCCAAAAATGAAGGGCCAAGGGTTATATAAGGAAATTGCTGAAAATTGCTTATTTTGCTTATATCTTTGCGCGTTTTGAAGATAAATCAATTCTGATTTTATATTCGTGTTCAGCGAGGTCTAAATGACCAGAATCATTATATTCGGGTGTTTTTGGGAAATATGGAATGGAAGTTGTATTTTGCCGGGGAAAGGTTCGGCCCTGGACAAATTTTTGAAAACCCAAAAATGGACAAAATGACCCCCCTATAACTTTTGAAAATGACTATATATCTGGTGTTCCAGTGTCACACTCTTGCTCAGGAGCCCAAATTTAGTGGATTTGCTTAATTCCAGGTCATCTCATGAATTTCCGTGACCATCTTTTGAGGTCCTCAAAAACCCAAAAATGAAGGGCCAAGGGTTATATAAGGAAATTGCTGAAAATTGCTTATTTTGCTTATATCTTTGCGCGTTTTGAAGATAAATCAATTCTAATTTTATATTCGTGTTCAGCGAGGTCTAAATGACCAGAATCATTATATTCGGGTGTTTTTGGGAAATATAAAATGGAAGTTGTATTTTGCCGGGGAAAGGTTCGGCCCTGGACAAATTTTTGAAAACCCAAAAATGGACAAAATGACCCCCCTATAACTTTTGAAAATGACTATATATCTGGTGTTCCAGTGTCACACTCTTGCTCAGGAGCCCAAATTTAGTGGATTTGCTTAATTCCAGGTCATCTCATGAATTTCCGTGACCATCTTTTGAGGTCCTCAAAAACCCAAAAATGAAGGGCTAAGGGTTATATAAGGAAATTGCTGAAAATTGCTTATTTTGCTTATATCTTTGCGCGTTTTGAAGATAAATCAATTCTGATTTTATATTCGTGTTCAGCGAGGTCTAAATGACCAGAATCATTATATTCGGGTGTTTTTGGGAAATATAAAATGGAAGTTGTATTTTGCCGGGGAAAGGTTCGGCCCTGGACAAATTTTTGAAAACCCAAAAATGGACAAAATGACCCCCCTATAACTTTTGAAAATGACTATATATCTGGTGTTCCAGTGTCACACTCTTGCTCAGGAGCCCAAATTTAGTGGATTTGCTTAATTCCAGGTCATCTCATGAATTTCCGTGACCATCTTTTGAGGTCCTCAAAAACCCAAAAATGAAGGGCTAAGGGTTATATAAGGAAATTGCTGAAAATTGCTTATTTTGCTTATATCTTTGCGCGTTTTGAAGATAAATCAATTCTGATTTTATATTCGTGTTCAGCGAGGTCTAAATGACCAGAATCATTATATTCGGGTGTTTTTGGGAAATATAAAATGGAAGTTGTATTTTGCCGGGGAAAGGTTCGGCCCTGGACAAATTTTTGAAAACCCAAAAATGGACAAAATGACCCCCCTATAACTTTTGAAAATGACTATATATCTGGTGTTCCAGTGTCACACTCTTGCTCAGGAGCCCAAATTTAGTGGATTTGCTTAATTCCAGGTCATCTCATGAATTTCCGTGACCATCTTTTGAGGTCCTCAAAGACCCAAAAATGAAGGGCTAAAGGTTATATAAGGAAATTGCTGCAAATTGCTTATTTTGCTTATATCTTTGCGCGTTTTGAAGATAAATCAATTCTGATTTTATATTCGTGTTCAGCGAGGTCTAAATGACCAGAATCATTATATTCGGGTGTTTTTGGGAAATATGGAATGGAAGTTGTATTTTGCCGGGGAAAGGTTCGGCCCTGGACAAATTTTTGAAAACCCAAAAATGGACAAAATGAGCCCCCTATAACTTTTGAAAATGACTATATATCTGGTGTTCCAGTGTCACACTCTTGCTCAGGAGCCCAAATTTAGTGGATTTGCTTAATTCCAGGTCATCTCATGAATTTCCGTGACCATCTTTTGAGGTCCTCAAAAACCCAAAATTGAAGGGCTAAGGGTTATATAAGGAAATTGCTGAAAATTGCTTATTTTGCTTATATCTTTGCGCGTTTTGAAGATAAATCAATTCTGATTTTATATTCGTGTTCAGCGAGGTCTAAATGACCAGAATCATTATATTCGGGTGTTTTTGGGAAATATGAAATGGAAGTTGTATTTTGCCGGGGAAAGGTTCGGCCCTGGACAAATTTTTGAAAACCCAAAAATGGACAAAATGAGCCCCCTATAACTTTTGAAAATGACTATATATCTGGTGTTCCAGTGTCACATTTTTTCTTAGGAGCCCAATTTATCTTACATTATTTCCTTTTCACTGTTTTTTTATATTTTAATTTTTTATTCTTTTTTTTTTATTTTTCTTTTATATTTTATAAATTTTTTTTTATTAGTTTTGCATTCTTTTATTCTTTTTTATAAAAAATATATTTTATTTATATTAATCTATTTTTATTAATTTTTAGACGATGTATTTTTGGTTATTTTTGGTTATTTTTTATTTTTCTTTAGTTTCTTTTTTATATAATATTTAATCAATTTTTTCAATAATGATTATTTATTTAAATTAATTTCTTTTTTTTAATTTTATTTATTAATTAATTTTTATAATTTTTTATTTAAGTTATAAGTATATTTTTTTCTATTTTTTTAACTATTTAATTGTATACAAATTATTTTTGGTTCAATTTATAACTTAAAGAATAAATATATTTAATTTTTTTATTTCAATATTTACCTTATAAATTTAGTTCTTTCTTAAATTATTGTCATCATAATTTTGCTTTTTATTCTATATTTTATAGCACAGCAAAAACTGCGTTACTTTTGCATATTATCATATTTGTGACTGGATTTATTACCACTGTTTCTGTGATGGATGTATTAATTTATAGAACAAAAAATTTAATTTAATTTTCTATGTGAGTTATAAATTAAATTTGTTTATAGATGATTTTTCACTAATATACAGTAATTTTGTTTCAATTAAGAGATAATCCGCAAGAATAGGTTGTCCAATATATTGAATTTAATAATTTTATTGTTCTTTTTTTTATTAAGAAATGGCATTTATGTGAATGTCAAAGAATTCAATTGACAAATGTAGTGTCATTTTAGATCTCTAATCAAATATATAAATTGCTGTCACGGGGACAATATCTAATAGTTCAGTTAACATATGTTTGTATAGAATATAAATATAAAAAGCTTTTCTTAACATTGATTCTAAACAATATATTATTATTTAAATTTTATTAAGAATTTAAGTGGATTTATTCTGAAATCTCTCATCTAGTTTCATTTTTACTATTATTTTAGCTTGAGATCTTTTCAAACTTTTTATGGCTCCTATTACTTCCAAATTATTAATAACAATCAAAAGAATTTATGATACCATCTTATATTTAAAAGATCATAATGGAACTTTATATTATATATTTGTATTTTAATTTACAAATTCTGGTAAAGATTAAGAGCATGAACCCCTTTAAAAATCGTGGTCCCTTAAGATGTTAACGAATTAAAATAGGCACTTCCCAAATCTTTCAATTCTTAATTGCTCATTTACTTCCACATATGTAAGTCTGAGATGGCTTCACTATTGATGTTTCTATGAATTTGGCTTTACATTTTATTTGCTTTTGATAGAGATTAATTGGTTGTGCTACAGATATTAGAATTTATATCACAGATTGACTTATGGCTATTATTTAATAAATCTATTTATAAATTAAAAGTATAGCTATAAATCATTTATTGTAAAGTATAGTGTTTTTAGCAATATACGACATTTTTTAAATGATAAAATGATTCTTTATAAATTTTTAAGTATTTTAATTTCTAAACAAACTACAATTATAATATGGTAGAATGAAATGTTTTTAGTGAAATAATGAATAATGATTTTTTGATTGATAAAATTAAGGATTTATTATTTCAAATAAATTGATACTTATTCTTTAGATGTGTGTTAAGTACTAATAGTTTTTAAAACTCATAATTTTCCTATTTCACTGTTTTCCTTCAATTTAACTTGACTATTGTCTGTTAGCATACACACCAGATTAATTTTATTAAGGATTTTTTATTAAAATTAAAGATATGAATCCCTTTTAATTTTATTGACCAGACTAGATTGAGCAAGTGCGTTATTCATATTTTCTGGATCGTAAATTGTAATCAATACAAATGCTACTTTCTTAGTCATTTTCAATAAAGTATTAATAAAAGGATACTATTAACGTTTTTTATGTAATTTTGGTGACTGTGAGTTTTCCCTTAAGATTTTCTTCCAATTTAATTGCATTCAGGAAGTCCACGTTAAGTTTCAAAGTCACTGCCCACTATCTAGTGAATGCAAATATACCCATAACTGCTATGAAATCCATGGCGTAAGCAATCGCACCACCAAATCTATAGAATAAGTTAGTATAAATTAAAAGTATATTTAATTTTTGGTTTACTAAGAAATTGAAATGATACTATATGAATTGTGAGAAAATTAATGACGTGTCTACATACGCATTGAAATAGGCATTAGCCATAGGTATGTTGAATTTTATGTCGAAAACTATAGTTCCATAGGTGCCCTCTTCGTAAATGCAATCGATTGGCTAGATGCAACTTCTGAATTAATGATATGTTAACATATAAATTTAAGTTATAAAACAAAAACACTATAATCATCAAATAAATTAATTATTTATGATAGATTGAGGCTTCATGGCCTTTAACTCTCTTATACTAATCGATGTTATCAATAGCATTTTAAACATATTTCTATTTGTTTTTCTCGATATCTTCTTTTCTCTTGTTTACTTAATCAGCCATTTGTAGTTATAATAAAAAAGCTCTTTTTTGTTTTGGTATTATTAATAAATTATAATTTTTTGTAACTTTAAGTATTTAGTGAAATTTTTACTCTTATAAATCGAATACGTCATCAATTTAATCTTTGCATCATTATAAATTTACTATTATTTTACAATTTTTTCTCATATTTTATTGATGAAAAATTGAAATATACAATTCAATAAAGATCAAAAAATTAATTTTTATTTTAATTATATAAATGATAATTTATGTTTGTTGCAAACTACTTTATAAATCTTTTAATTTTATTTAAAACTCCTGCAATCAAAACTAACTATTGTTAATTTTTTTTAAAAATATAATTCAAAGAATTAAAGTCATTGAATAAGTGTTCCGACCGAGACCCGTACCCCCCCTACCCCTCTTCTTAAAAATACCCCCTTCACACCCGTACCCCCCATACCCACCCCATAAAATCCCCCATTTCATATGAATTTTTTTATCCGCGCAGTCTTAATCGATTTCCTTCATGACATCTCGTCATCATATATAGATAATTTTTTATATGAAATATCATAAATTTTTGAAATTTTTTTTTCTTTGCTTAATAACCCATAATAGCATATTAATTTCATTTTTTTTTTAATTTTTCAACTCTCGCCATTATTTTTTGAGTACATACTCTCATAGGAAATTATTTATTTTATGAGTAACAGATTGATAAACATAATTTTATTTTAAAATGATAATTATTTATAAAGTACTTGCTATAATTCTTAATATCTTTGGGTAATGGCATCCTGCGAAAGCCGCTAAAAGTTTTTTCTATATTTTTCTTAAATGTTCTAAAAATCATTAAAACATCAAAGTAACTTGTCATAAGTCATTATAAGCTCCCTTATGACTTATAAAAGCAATCTATAACAACAAAAAATATAAAAACTTTTATCAATAACATCATAAAATACATTCAATTTTGAAATAATATTACTAATTTTATTAAATATTTTATGATTATTATATTTAATTTTCACAAATTTATATTCTAATATCATGATTAGATGTTATAATTGCTACAAAACATTAATGTTTTATGTCGTCTTATATATCATTAAGCTAAATGATTGTAATTGTCGGAATTATAACATCTAATCATGATATAAGAATATAAATTTGTGAAAAATAAATATAATAATCATAAAATATTTAATAAAATTAGTAATATTATTTAAAATTGAATGCATTTTATGATGTTATTGATAAAAGTTATTATATTTTTTGTTGTTATAGACTGCTTTTATAACTCATAAGGGAGCTTATTAATGACTTATGACAAGTTACTTTGATGTTTTAATGATTTTTAGAACATTTAAGAAAAATATAGAAAAAACTTTTAGCGGCTTTCGCAGGATGCCATTACCCAAAGATATTAAGAATTATAGCAAGTACTTTATAAATAATTATCATTTTAAAATAAAATTATGTTTATCAATCTGTTACTCATAAAATAAATAATTTCCTATGAGAGTATGTACTAAAAAAATAATGGCGAGAGTTGAAAAATTAAAAAAAAAATGAAATTAATATGCTTTATGGGTTATTAAGCAAAGAAAAAAATTTCAAAAATTTATGATATTTCATATAAAAAATTATCTATATATGATGACGAGATGCCATGAAGGAAATCGATTAAGACTGCACGGATAAAAAAATTCATATGAAATGGGGGATTTTATGGGGGGTACGGGTGTGAAGGGGGTATTTTTTAGAAGAGGGGTAGGGGGTACGGGTCTCGGTCGGAACAAATAAGATTAGAGGCATTGAAAATAAGTAAAAATATAATCATTCATTTCAAGTATAAAATAAAAGTTGCTTTTTTAAATCATAAATAATCAATAATTTTGAAATCAATTTAATTGTGTTATTTCTTCGAAATTGCTATTCTCTTCTAATTTTACCTAACTGTTATCAGTCAGCATACACACCATTTAAATATAACTTAAATAAGGTAATTTGATAATATGATTTATACTAATTTAATTTATAATAAAATTCTATTTACTAAATACATACCAGGCTTGATTGGGCCAAAGCTGTATTATTGTTCTCTGGATCAAGGAGAGTTACCAAAACAAATGCAACTTTCTTTGACATTATTAAGTTATAGTAATTTATAAAATATATAGTGTATTTAAACATATTATAGTATTAATGATAATGACAGCTTAGTGACTGTGACCTTACCCTTGAGATCTTTATTCAATTTTACAGCATTTAAGAAATCAATGTTAAATTTTAAGGTCACACCCCATTATCTCGTGAAAGCGTAAATGCCCATTACTGCAACTAGATCCATTGCAAAAGCAATTGCACCTCCGAAACTATATAAATTGTGTGAGATAAATCCAATGAAAAATATAGGTATGATGGAAATATAATAACTGTTGAATTATCAGGATTCGGGCCAAGGAAGTTGTTTGTATATATAATTATTAGATGTACTTACGCGTTAAAGTAGGCATTAGCCATGGTTGCGTTGAATTTGATATCGAAAAGTATGGTGCCATATGTTCCTTCTTCATATACACAATCGTAAGGCTAAATACAGCTTCTGAATTAATGGATAACTAGTTTTAAAATTAATTTACAAATGTCTTTTCTAATTTTTTAATCAAATCATACTGATTAAATTAATGATAGAGAGTGACTTCGTGTCCCTTGACTCTCTTATACTAATCAATGTTATCGATTGCATTTTAAATATAAGTCTACTTGTTTAACTCGATATCTTCTCTTCTCTTATCTACTTGTTCAACCATGAGATTATTAGTTTCTTAAAAGTTCTAAATTATACAGTTATAAACTCTAAAATTTCTTGCCTTTTAATAGTGAGAGTTAATTACGTGGACACAATTTGTAAAGATACAACCCAAAAATACGTCATAGGCAAATCTAATGCATCATTTGTAGATATTTTAATTTAATAATTAATTTGGTGATTATATTTTTAAGTTTTGCAGATCCACTTTATTTTAAATAATAATTTCTTATTAGTAAAACATTATTAAGATAGTAATGAAATTAAATAAATGACATCATTGAATTTACTAATGACTCATCAAAGTAAATTGGGAAATTATTAATGATCAAATTAACAAATAGAAATTTAAGATTAATTATCGATACATCATTTCAATAAAACATACGTCAGTAGTTTATAAATAAACGTATTTGTACAAAATTGGATTGCTAATAGATTCATCTAAATTTACTAAGTTTTACTTAATAAAATATTGAAATAAATGCAAACTTAATTTTAATTGGATTGTGATTTGATTCAAAGTTTTGGAGCTTCGTTTATAAGCGCGATAAGCAAACTGCACTTGCATATTTGTTCATTAGTACTAGGATTTATGATAATTGCTTCAGCTTGAGAATATAATTAATAATAGTTAACAATAGAGAAGTCTTGCGATTGAAGTTGTTAAGCTTGACTTATATTAAGATGTGATCTTCATAAACAGATTGTTTTAAGTCATAGTACTCAATTGATAGTTTTAGACTCATTGCAACCCTCTTATCAAATAATATAGCAGCTCTCATTGGCATAAAGTCCATCAATTCATTCAAAATGTGTTTGTGCACAATCACTAATGTAAAAATACTTACAGGGAAGGGCAAATAATCCGTAATTATATATAAATATAATCCTGGTTTATGAGTCAATCATGTAATCTTAGAGTGGCAACTTAAACATAACTTTGCCTGGAATACGTTTGCTTCTCTTGACTTCCACCCATTCAAGTAGCTTATTGAATTGTTGTTCATGTGTTCCGTCTATGCTTTTATTTTTGTGCTTTATGAATGGATAAACTTTTCCTGCTATGAATTGAAGGTCTTCGCTGGAATATTCCTTCCACTGCTCCCATTCTTACAGCTCCTATTCTGCCTAGTTGTTAATAGCTTGGGAACCTGAGACTTCTTAAATTTATAGCAATTGCTAGTCACTTTATAGCTGTGAGTTCATTTAGAATTTTTGAAGGAAAATTATTTTAATTATTTGATATTAATGCAAACAATTTATACTAGTTTAATGAAGAGTAATGTGTAAGATAATGATAAAATTTTTAATCAAATATATTGAAGTAATTATGATTAATGAAATTGTTGATGAGCAAACTCATATAAAATTTTGCAAACAATGATATTGGTTTATTTGATTTGATAAGTTTAAGCTGAAGATCTCAAAGTTTTGGTCCTTCTGTATTTTCCACAAAACTTGCCATTAGTGTACCTTTGACCAAATACATATTGCTGGGATTACTAGGATTAACTAAAATATAGAAATAAACAAATCTGTGTTATTAAAGTTTCCCTTGTTTGAAAACATTCTAAAAGGGGGGGGGGTAATCCGGTGAACTATATAATTGCCTAATACCAACTAAAAACTAAAACACAGTCAGTATATGCGTTTCTCCTTCCAATTTTGTGGATAGTGCTAATAATTTACAAATCTTTTCCTAGTGGGGTCTGATTCAAATACTCAGTAGTTAACTTTTAAGATTAAGCCCGACGGCTGTCAAAACCCTTCATAGCTATTATTGGAATTACAGTCATTATAGTTGCTAGAGCTCCTCCATGACCAATCTTAAAAACTCAAATCTTACAATTAAAAGGCTTTAATAAAACAGTTATTTAAGTGACTTTTTGTATGTTATTTATTTTTAAAAAGAGGAAATATAATAAAAATTATGAGTGAACGCCATGCCCATTTATCATGTGAGTGGACATATTATAATCAAAAGTAACTCTGCCCAAAATTCCCTGCTCATACTCAATATCCTTAACTGTCAAGTTTTTCATGAACTGACCAGTGTAATTGCCGCCTTATCTCTCTGATTCCTCAGCCAGAAAAGTTATATAATCTTGTATCTTTTTCATTTAGTCTTGCTTTTTATTGCTAGTTTAACTATCTGATTTATCCATTCTAAAATATGATAATTATATTATTTTAATCAAGAACATCAATTATCAGTAATATTCATAATAAACATTAAATATTCACATTAAATATAAGATAGTAATAAAAATTTTGAAAACGATAAGAAAACTGGCATTTTAAATATAATTTTTGTTTTTTATATGCATTTGTTCTGTAAATCATCACTATTGCTATTATGCTCTATTATAAGCCTCTAATTCAAGTTCCTGAAGCTTGTCCTCATAAGTTTTCATGTAGCCCTACATCTGTAAGTTTTCCCTCTTCAACTGCTCAACTTCTTCTTCTAATTCATGCACTCTACCATTGTCCTAAACGCCTACTGCTGAGTCTAGACCTGACCCAGATCTCGAATGTTTCTGCAGAAGATCAATGTGGGATTGAAGACCTAATATTAAAATGTTAAAATATCGTGAAATTTGCTTACTTTAACCTCTAAGAACGAGTCTCTATATTTCTGCTTTGAGTTGCTCGACTTCAACTTAAGAATCATGTACTTTATATTGGTGTTATTGAAGTTGCTTTCTTTCGTTTATTTGAATTTACTCAAGCTCATTGTAAACCATAAGAATGAACAATGAGTCAATTTTGAATTTTAACTTACAATAACTCTATAGTTAATAAAAATAAGTGCGAATATTGACTCAGTAGATAATATGAGCTATAAGTTTACTTTTCTCTCTCCATTTCAAGCTACCTCCTGAGAATATCAACCTCTCTTTGTTGCTATGTGACTTATTACCTTAGATCATATCTCTCTTTTTCAATATGACTCATTGTCCTATGCATGTCTTCTTTGCCAGCCTCCAGAGTGTAAGACAAGTTTCTCTGCTAATGCATGTCTAAATTTATATTACTAACGAAAATATGCAATATATTTTGATAAGAAAAATATAAGGAATTTTTTGGATGTCATTAATCATAGCTTCTTTTTCTTCATTAGCCATTTTCAATTGCTAGTGAACCATTTCAAGTTGATAAGTTAATTTATCAATGTGACCTTCAAGTTTTAAAATAGATAGGAAATTGGTAAAACTAAATAAATTACTATTCTAAAAACTAAAGTGTGTGGATTTCATCGATGTAGTTTCTTTCTCTAGCTTCCACATCTCTCATTCTATGCTGATATCCAAACAAATCCTTCTCTAAGTTTTAAATTTTCTAATATGACTCCTTCCCATCTTAGCTAACCATATTAATTGAATCTTGCAATCTTTCGTTCTCCAAACAAGCATTTAGAATTTTAGTGATTTGAAATGACTTAAAATTTGAAGAAAAATTTCACAAAGCTGAGAACATATAATATACATTCCTGTATGTTGTAAGGATGTCAGACTTTTCAATTTCCAATGCTCTTAGAGCTTACTGTGCATGCCTCTCCCTTTCACTCAATTCCTCATTCTATCTCTTCAAGTATTCATTAGCCTGAGCAGACTTGCTGAACTCACTGCTCACATATTGGTTCTCACGAGTGAGGGTCTGGATGTCTTCCAGCAGCTCACCAGCTTCTTGAGTTTTTATCTGAGCTACTTGGGTTTACTCATCGAGTTGCTGTCTGATGCCTTAAAGTTCAATTCTTAGTTGCTTTATTTCGGATTCTCTTTCTTAAAGTCTATAATATGGTTTAGATAATATAGTGGTTATAAAGAAATAACTTGTAAGAGTTTTAATGGAATAAAAATAAGTCTACGAGAAGATTAATCTTGAGACCCTGAGGTAAGTGAGAGTTGATGTTGAAGATTGGATATTTCACGGATATGCTTGTCTAAATTGACTCTAGATTGTGCTAAATCTTAAGTCTTATTCGCATAATTTTTAATAAAATTTACTTGAATTTTTGTACTTAATGTATTATTTTAGGAAAGTCTTGTTATCAAGCTCTGCTTGTAGATCATCAATATTAGAGTCTAACGATTCAATGGATTTCCTTAAGTCCATAATTTCTTGATCTCTCTACGTAAGTTGTTGCTTGTAACTCTGAATGTCTTATAGAAGCACAGCCTTATCTTGCTCCTCGCTACTCTTTTCTTTGTTAGTGCTCTGCAGTCTCTGAACCAACTGCTCTCTGGTACTATCCAAGTTTTCAACCATAGCTCTTAACCTATCTGATTGCTACTACAATGCCTTGGATTTACCCTTCTCATCCTCGTATTCCTTCTTAATTTGCACCAAGTCAGCTTCTACTCTCTACTTCTCATCTCTAAGTAAAATATTGGCCCTCTTAAGATCAACTATCTCCACTTCTGACTGGTTCTTTCTCTATTCAGTCTTCACTACTTCATTCTGAGATTGATTAATTATATCGTTCAATCTTTAAATCTCTACTCTCTGCTCTGAGAGCTCTTTCTCAAGGGTTTTTGTGTAGTATGAGCTGTTATCTGTGCGAGATCTTAATCTATCAATCTCTATATCTTTTTGATTTATTTGAGATTTTAGGTCTTCAACCTGCCTTAATAAGTCTCTTTCTTCATGTCTCAAGTTATCAATAGTAAAATATAATATTAGTATGTTTAAAATTTAAGTTGAAATATTAAGCATTAAATAGTCTTTGTGATACTTTCATTCTCTCTTTCAACTTCAAAGCCTCTTCTTATCTTGTTTTAAATTTCAAAAGATTCCTTCTCAAATATCTTCAATTGCTCTATTAATTTATTGTTTTAAATGATTTAATGATTTAATTTAGCATTTGCTTCAGAAAGTTCATTCTTCTTGATATCTTTACTACAAAAAATATGCTAAAAAATTAATCATTCCATTCAAATAAAATATAAAGTTTACTTCGTATGAATCATTAATATGTTTATTTATGAGATATCAACATCATTTTGAAGTTCAATTACTCTACTCTACATCTTATTTCTTTCATACTCGTTTCTCACATTTTCCTCTATAGTTTTCTGGGTGCTCATGCTATAGTTCTCTAATTGAGATTTTAGTGGCCTTAGTTAGAGCAACTCTCTTTCTAACAATAGTTTTCCTTTTTCACTTTATGACAGTTCATTTTGCTTAATTTATATAAAGATATTACAAGCAGTTGAAAAATGACTGTAACCAATTGGCTATAAGTAAATGTTATTTATAAAGGCTTAAGAGTGAGTTCTTAAGAAAGCAGCTTCTATTCATTCTGCAATATATTGAAGTTTTCATTGGTTCTTAGCAACTAATTATAGTAGTCTGCTGCTTTCTTCTCGCAGTCAAGTAACTCTGTCTTGCATGATTTCACCAATTTCTCAAGTTCCTCCTTCTGCCTCATTAACAGTTCCACGTCGTTTTATTTGCCGTTAAGCTAAGCTTGAAGTCTTTAAACTGTGGCAGAAGAATTTTAAGAATCTCCCTGTGCTTTCATATGACAAATATAAATGTAACTGACTCTATTTATTAGAGTTAGATTGAGATATCAATATAATCATAGACTAGAGTTTAGTGTCATGAATCTGCTTTTCAAGTTGTTCTAAGTTATTTTGCAATCTTTTTGCTTCATAATTAGCATCAGTTTTTGCTCTTATGGCTTGTTCGAGGTCAACTTCCAGTACTCTTACTCTATCTTTCAAGTAATTGAACTTAAAATTAAGTAACTTTCAGATGATATATTTGAGAATGTTAAATATTTTATTTAAACTGTTCGTTGTTATTGACACTATTCAAAGAATACAAATACACATGATTAACTTGAAGTTCTTTTGAATAAAACTTTTTATAATATTTATATTATATGATCAATATCATTATTGACTTTGGATAGATAATTCTGGGATAGCTCTACATCTCTGGTAAGATTTTGGCACTTGCCCTTGTACATATTCAATTCTTCCTTCAAGTAAGTGCTCTCCTATATTAAAAGAGTGTTCTGATTGCTTAATTCCTACAACTTTTATTCTTTTTCTCTAACTTAACAATAATTAAAAATATTGAGAAAAAAAGACTTAAATCTCCCCCAATATTACTTATAATTAATATAAACATGACAGAAATGAAGGTAAAATCATCAGTATGATGAAATGATATTGAATATTTATATATAAATAAATTAGAGTGAATAATAAGAGGAATAAAATATGATGATAGGCGAAGGAATGATGCTTTCAAGAGCAGGCAAATTTACAGAAGAAATACACATGATACTCAAGAATAAAGATGAGATACTCTCTGGGGGTGGCTCACCCAAGCGATTGATTAAGAGTCAGAGCACTAATAAGATCTAATAACATCAAGATAAGATCTATTAATTATATTAAACATGGGGGGTTTGAATTTAATGTAAATTTCTTTAAATTATAACAAATTAAGATAAGGTAAGAAGTCATTTCAGTTATGTGACTATTAGTGAAGATTCATTGAATAAATAAGAGAAGATATATATTTTTCAATATTTCTCAACAAGAATCACTCTTATTAGAAAAATAATTCAACTTCAGTTATTTTTTTATGAGAATTCTTCTCATATATACTTATTAAACCATAATTTTTAGGAGAAAGAAGCGAAATTGATGAAATAAATCAACTTTTTCCAGTAAGATGCATAAAATGGGAAGGATAAGGGCAAAGATAAAAAATTAGCAAAAGTATGTATTTTAAAACTATTATATAAAAGGTAGTCAAGATTTTTATTTTATTACATGACACCAAATTCTTTACCAATCATAGTATTTTTATATCATAACTTCTTATAGTCTTAAAGTCAAAGAACTCTAGATAAAAACGGCAAGAATTAATTAAAACTTATGTATTTATCTTTTTAAAAAAAATTGATTTAACTATGATTATTTAAAATAAATTCATGGTCTTTTAATACAATATCAAGAGAGCACTACTTCACAGTGCATAAAATTAAATACCCAATACCCCCTTGTGGTGCATACAATATTAATTATGAACAAGTTGATAGAAGATTCAAGCCGATGTAATGGACTCACTAAGAAAATAGAACTCGTGTAGTTAAGGAAATAGTTGTAAATAAGTATAGCAATTAGCATAATTTTGAATCATACTAAAATAAATCATTTTTAATTCTCTTTAAGTTGAGCCAGATATGAGATTGATTGAATTACAGAAAGATTAAAATGGCTTCTTAGATTACAAGCGCAAAAATGCCAGATTAGATTTTACAAAAATGCAAGCTTCTCACCCACATGATAAGCGTTTCGAGCCTTATAACTATTTCCCAGGAATATATTCTAAGACAGCGTAAGTATTTCAAAGATTGAACTTTCATGTAACTTATTTAATTTATTTTAGTACCCAGCCTGTGATAAGCTTCACAAAAACTTTGCCAAGAGACGATAAATTGCAAAAAGTGAATTTGACTCCATCAAATTACACAGTTAACTTTGAGTTTTTAATGCCAAAATTGTCTAAGCAGCTTATTCCCTTCTAGAAAATACCTGAGAGAAAACCAATCGATAACATTAATAAAGCAGTTACAAACGATAGCACAGTTTATGATAACATAGATAAATACTACTAGAGGTTCTCTCAATTTAAAAAGTAATAATCAGTTTAATATTAAAAAACACTAATATCTTACTCTATTTCACAATATCTGAATGCCAATTTAATTATAGAGTACCATCGATAGACTTACAGAAATAATATAAGCGTGGTTCAGATAGCCCAGAGTCTAAACTACCCGCGTTTATGGAGGGTGTACATGATCGCATTAGTTTGAATACTATCTCACAGAAAATGCTTGAGACTAACTATTTTTCAGAGGGGCACTTCTAAAGTGTAGTCAGTTCATTTGAACCCAGAAAGACATATAGAGTTCATAAAAAATAGTCAAACAAAAGTTTAAATTAATTCATCCTGTTTTATAAATTGCCTAAATTAAATTTAATAATGAGTTAATCAGTCTACTTTTGGATCACCTATGAGTAAATCACAAATGAAGTTCAATCCATTTATTTTTAAATTATCGCAAATTGAGATGGCATTAAATTCTGGTTAAATTTAATTGCATATCCAAGATTGATTGCATTAGGTGAAGCAGGTTCATTAATGGAAAGCTAGCGATTAAGTAGAGTAGGTTCTCAAAAAGATGGTGTAACTCTTAACAGTTTGCTGAAATCAAACGGCACTTTTAATAAATAATAACATCAACAAAGTGCACAAAATTTATGATAATTGTGATATTTACAAATGCTTTGCAAATTCAAAATAATTCTCATTAATTTATCAAGTAATCTTTAGTATACTTTTTAAATATAGAGAATGGTGTATCATAAAGAAAAAAAGTTTATATTTAGCAAAATCAATATATAAATCTAATTTAATTAATGCCTATTTTGGATTGTTTTTGAAAAATTTATTAATTTTCAATCTATTTTTTAAAAACAAATTAAAGTTCTCCGTTTCATTGTATTTTCGTTTGTTTTACTTTCATTTATTTATAATTGAATTGAGAAATTAAAACTTAATCATCTAATTCTACTCAATTTTCTTCATACTTTGATATAATAGTTAAAAACATGCTAAATCTAAAATTTCTTATAAAAAATATTCCTAGATTATTTATAAACATAAAAAGTGATTTCTTTTAAAACAACTATTATATTTAATTTTTTCACAAATTAAATTAATTAGCAATTAAGTAAAAAAAATGATTATAGGTGTCTCAAAGAATGAATACTTAGGGCTAAAAGACAGCTATTTTGAATAACTGCCTCCTATTAAGATATATAAGAAAATAACAATAAAAAAATAGAATAAAATTGCCAAAAAGTTCAAGAATATCTAGAGTTCTAGTAAACTTGACTATTCAAAAAATATTCACTCTAATTTCAAGAAAGTTACATATTTAAAATATTTTTAAAAAATCTCATATAATTTTGTTTTATTTTAAAACCTAGATAAGTTTAATAACTAATTAGACTCTATATTGAATACCTTAAGTAACCCAGTTTCATATAGAGCTCTCTAAAACGCCCCCAATTTTATAGTGAAAAGCAGACTACAGTTACACTCTAATAGACAATCAGGTTTATCCCAGATAAAACTATAAAAATATCAAGATTAATCATAGTACCAGTAAATTCAAGATTAAAGTTATAACTTCGATTAGAATCGTGAAAAAAGCCAGAAATCTTTATATCTGAAGAGTTTAGAGAGGGACTTATCAAGTAAGAATTTTATAATTGGTGGGAGAAGCAACAGTAATGCTTTAAACATTAATCTATAAGATAGTAGCTTCATTAACATGGATTAAAGGCATCATTAAGTGGTTTATTCACATAGACATCACCCAGAGTTAACAAACATTAATAGTAAATAGTTTGATATATCATAGAGCAATCAAAGTAGCTCGAAATAGCTACTGCGAAAGAGTGTTCTGCCAGATGTCAAATCATAATTAGAAATGACTAATTAATAGCTGAAATCTTACACATAATTGTCCAGTAAAATTATTATTGACATGCAATAGAGGGAGGCTTCAGAATTGTCATAAAATGCGGACATTAATTTGGTAATGAAAAACAAAAATCAATTATTAAAAAAGAAATCAATCAGATTTGAGATGGATTTAGAAGATTCAAGTCACAAAAATACTTCAATGATCACTGAGCTAAAAGATTTATCAATATCAAATAAAAAGTCAAAATCCTATTAAGTGAGTCCTAATAGACTTTAGTAGCCAACTGATTAGTAAAATCTGAATTATTCTCAATCTGCACTTAGATTAAACTTTGGCATTTAAAATTTGAAGAAAGTTTCCTCTAAAAATTAACTGATGAGCATAAGCCCAGACATTATATTTGAAGCATACTAAACTAAAAAGTCTAGGTTTAATATAAGAGTGCCGGATTATAGTCAAGTCGAAAACGAGAAAAATAAATCTAAAGACAGAAGTCTAAAACCATGGAACCCATAGAGTATATATACCATGATAAAGACTTAATTTTATCAATAGATAATTGGCAGTTTGTCAGGGTTTATATATGTTTGATTAAAAATGAGTTGGAAATATTTAAATTCAAAATAAACATTAAAGTTAAATATGTCAGCACAGTTAGCTCCAAATGACTATTAATTGCCTTTAAATAGTTAAGTTTTGCACACAGAGCCAGCTCTAAAGTCAAATCAAGTAAATCACAAAGGTATTCAATCGCTAGATAACTATGGTTACTTTGAAGATTCATCAGATGAAGAAAACGATGAGTATTTCAACAGCTACGATAAAAATGATTTGCTTTCTCCACCAATCGGTTAAGACACCTAAAAGCTCATTTAAGAATTTAAGAAACAGCCACATTTAATGGCTTAAACTAACGAGATAAGAGCTGTTGGTCGAAGCTAAGAAAGAATTGATGTTCTAAGCAGGGAATTCACTATGGGCCAACCAATGTCCACTAAAAATTCTAATTTACCCGAATATGGACAAAATGGCCAAGATTTTACTTCAAATAACAACTACACTTAATCGTTATATCACAATACCACGCATTAGTTCTCATCACATGAGTAAACTTAAAATCACAATTAAAGAGTAGCTGGAAATAGTATTTAAGATAAGGAAAATACAAATAGACAGCATTTTAAATCTTTCAGAGATGACTATACATCAAGGTTCCCATCACATCAATAAGAGCAAATAAATAGTTAAAATCACGCAAAGAAAAGCAAAAAAGTAAAAACTTAGTCCAGGAAGCGAAATTTATAAGATTAGAATTAAGGGTTGAGTGAGAGAAAGCACTTTGAAAATTTACCTACAAAAAACAATAAATATGACGATTTTAATACCAATCCATAATCCGCTTTGTAAATGGCAATGAAGGAAACTTTATCTTTTCAGCCTTCTATAAGTGACAGTTAAGAAATCAGAATAGGCACACTTGAGAACATAATTCAAGAAAAAATCAATTACATAAATGAACTTGAAGTCAAGCTTCAACGTAACAAGTTGAAAAGCGCCTTCGTTGGTGGAAGCGAAGGTCTTAATACCTACTCAGATTTAAACAACATGATATAAGAAACCCCAAGATCCAATATCTCTCAATCTGATACTGATATCACTCACTAATAAGTGCACTTCTAGAATCCTTAACAATAGCAATTTACAACTCAAAACTTAGATAAAGTTGAGTAGCTCTATAAGCAAACTCTCTCGAAAAAGTAAAAGTACAAGGAAAGAGCGAAAAAATACAAATAAATACTGAGGAAGCGTGATAAAGAAATCATGGATTTAATTGTTGAAGCCAAAGATGCAAGATTGGCATCTGAACGAGACAAGAAAAAGTTGATTGACTTGAAGAATCAACTTAGGCAAGAGAATTCATTAATGAAGGACGAGTTTCAATCACAGATGAGAAGATAGTAAATAGAATATCAATATGAGAGAGATTTATATTAAAACTTATTGAGATTTAATTAAGGATTTGCTTATTAATTACTTACCTTATAATTTAAATATTAATTATATATAAAGAGATAAACTACTCAAAGATAACGATAACTTTAGATTGCAGCTTGAAGACTACAGATAGCAATCAGATTTCTATAAGAAAGATTGTGAGAGATTGAAAAACGAAAAGCTTTGTGATGAAATGCATTAAATTAAATAGATGCGATGTGAATTTGAAGTTGTAATCTCTAAGAAAGACGAGATTATTTCTAGAATTACTGATGATATTAGAGTTAAAGAGAAAGAAACTATGAATTTTGCATAAAAACTAAAGGATAGAGAAGCGTAAATTCGTGAAAACGGTGAAGTCTAATAAGAAATGATGAAGCTGAGAGACACTAATCAATAGAAAGAGTCAATTTTAAAAGAATAAGAGCAATTAATCAAGGATCTGAAGGAGAAACTTAGCAAGTTTGATAATAATAATCATGATTAAAATGTAAAGATTGAGTCACTTAAAAAGGCAATCTCTGAATTGGAGGATGCTAAAAATAATGAAATATTTAATTTACAAGAAGAAATGCAAAAGAAAAACAAAACCAAAGAGAGAGAAGTCTTAACTTTAAAAACTGAAAATTCAAGACTTAAAGACTAAATTGATGAATAGATTACATCAGAGAGAAAGTAGAAACTTAAGTTAAATTTTTATCAATTTTTTAATTATTTAATAAGAAACTGAACGTAGAGAGAGACCTAATAGATGCAGAAACCCAAATAAAAACTTTGACAATGATAATCGATGACTTGAAATAAAATGCAAGAGAGAAAGCTGTAATAGAGTAAAGACTGGAAGCCAAATAAAACGAAGTGAGTATGCTCAAAGATGAAATTGAAGAAATCAGGGAGGATATGCTCTGCCAAAGATTGAACCTCACCAAGAAAAATGTTAACAATAATACCACATTGACTGTAACAAGCTTTGACAATAGAATGCAACAAAACACCTCAAGTAAATTAATATTAGATTGATATAATTTCATGTAAGCATATCCAATATATCACAGGATGTGTCATTAGAGCAGCAAGTTGTGAAATTAAGTCAATAAAATAAGCAGCTGAGAAAAGACTTTAATGAGATGAAACATAAATATGAGGATGTGCTCTTCAAATAACAGAGTAAGTTGGATAGCTTTAAGATAATATTGTGTATTTAATTTTTTCATTTCATATAGGAATGAGTGAGCAGAGAACATCGAAGTAAATTGAGCATCAAAATCAGCAACTTAAGGACACAAATATGCATTTAATTTACACAAATATTACATACAATAAAAATAATATATACTTATCATATATGAAATTACATTGTTTTTTATATTAAACACAGTATTGGCTTTAGAACGCAGACTGAGTGATTACTCAGACAAGCACAGAATTCTCGAAGATAAAAATGAATAGCTAAAAAACCAATTAAAACTTCATGAATTAAACAACGATGCTGACAATATATAATCTTTGCATCAGAGAATTTCTGAACTAGAAAATTACTGTGAAGAACTGCTGAGAGAACTGGAGAAATGGGCTAAATTAGATTCTAAGTCTTAACTTATAGTTAATAAAATTGAGGAAGTTGCAGTTGCTACTTCCAATCCAAATACTCAGGGATCCTATAGATCTAGCTTCGTTTATTAATAAATCATGAATTTATCTATTTTAAATTGGTTTTTATCTTAAAAGAATAGAAAATTATTATAAATTAAAGTGATAATAATAATTATAGGAAAACTTCTAAACTGCAAGTTCAAATGCGAATCATAAATAATAAGCAAATAAAGAAAATCATGGAAAAATCATTGGAAATTATGGTAAAAATCAGAAAATACTTATTTAATGAACTATTTTTTATATAATTTTAGTATTAATAATTGTGAATTATTTTTCATATTTTTATAATCTATTTATATACTATAAGAAATAAAAAAATATTCTCTTTCAATAAGAGTGTAAGAATTAATGTGGGAAATAGAAATAAATAATTAAATTTAAAATTTGAATTATACTTTTGAAAATAAAACCTATAAATAAATATGGACGTGCAAGCTGAAAGGCGCTTCTAACAACTAAAAAAGAGATTAGATGCCCTACACTATTGCCAGCCCCTCAGTAAGTTATTTTTCAAACTTTCAATTGAATTTTTATCATACTTTCACACTACTAAATGCTCTCACTTTTTCGTATTTTTTGTTATGTTTATGAAATCTAAATTTTATATAGGTCTTGAGAGTGCTGCTTTGGCTGAGAAATTACTGAATGATTTGCTAAAAACTACAGAGGGATTCTAAAAATTGAAGAAAATTAATGATGAACTCAAGTCTCAAACCCAGAATGATGCAATTTATGTAAGAATTTAGTAAAAGACTTTAATTGATTGTAATTTAGCTTGAACCACTTAAAATAGCAAAAGAAAAAATAAAATTGTTTTTACTTTTTGTGTATGATTAATTCTTTATTGAGAGAATATTCTTGTCATTTATTCAACAAAAAATGAAAGCATAAAACTAATTGAATTATTATTTAATTAAACAATAAAATTGATCATCTATTTTTAACAGTTGATTTTATTGATATAGATTGCTGTCTTGAATTATGGGATGTTAATGTGTTATTAAAGTATAAGAGTTTATTTAGGGGAAATTTGATAATAATATTTATTGATTATTATATCAGTTATTATATAGAATTTGTAGACATGCATTTTTTTATTTAATGTTGAAGATATAATGGTAAAGTAAAATCTTAAGATTTTATTATTATTTCGTTTATAATCAAAATATCAAGCATAAAAAATCCAAATAAAAATTTCTGGATCTCTCATATATTTTTATTTAAATACATATTCCGCTATATCTTAATTAGAATTTTGTCTATTTTTTTCTTTAAATTAGTAAAATATATACAAAACATTTCGATTCATATATTATTGATATACTTAGCTTTTGATTAAGAGTTTTAATTTTATTAATTTAAGCTAAACCTACTGCTTGAAGTTACTGAATTTTAATTTACCTAGGAAACTCTCAAAGTTTGAATTGTATTGCTGCTACCATTTTATTAACTTTGATTTGAGAATAGGTTGACTTAGCTCACTGAATATTAAGAAGTGGGCATGGGGTGCTCACGCTAAAGATTTATTTTCACTGTTTAAGCTGTATTTAGAGATTATTTAGTCATAAAATAAATATTTATAGTGAAAAAAGAGGGATTCCGAAAGAATTTTGAATCGAGGACAAAGGATATTTTATTGTAAGATTTTATGGATATATTAAGCAGTTGTTTTAATTTTCAATATTTAAACTAACTAGTTATATAATTATTTTCTCTCTTTCAAGTCTTTGTTAATGTGAACATTCAATAATGAACTTTAATATAAATATAGAACAATAAATCGAATAAAATTGAGATTAAAAGTTTTAGGGGAAGTTTATATTGAAGAATTCTCTGTAGGATTCTATGAAAAATCTTCCATTTAATTAATTTGATTTTCTTGAGTTTCATAATTTTCTATTGTCTAATTATACTAAAGGCAATTGCTATTAAATGCTATCTTATTGCTAATCTTCTTCATTTTACTTGCTTATCTATAATTGAGGCTTTTCATATTGCCGATATGAATTCTTTATGTAGCCTAGAAATTATTGCTTAAATCTGCTATGTTTTCATTGTGATGTTTTGAATTACTAAGAACTTTCTAGTTTAAGCTGTTTAGCGTGTTGTAGTTTCTACTATCATAAGTAGATAGGGAACTTGATGATTAATTATTTGTCTGATTTTTATCGCCCATTTTTTTATAGTTACTCATGAAACTTCTCTGCACAGTTTATATATGATTTTCCTTTTGATCTTTGTCGATGCCTTAATCTCTGATACAATCTTTGATGGTTATTTTTAGACTTTGAGGAGCTTATAAATTCAAAGATTTAGTGCTACATTTTAGCAATGGTTATGATTATTTCGATGTGTTCTGCTTAGATTCATTTTTATTATGATTTAAATGATTTTATGTACTCATTCTTACTTAAAACGCTCGATCATTCAATCGTCTTTGCTAATTAATGTCACTTGGTTAGATTACATTCAATCGTTGAGTAGATTCAGTAATAGGTACTGAATCAATAGTATTGCTGTAGGTATTTCTAAATTTATCTGTCGTCTCCGAGTTTGAAAAATAATTGGCTTTGTTTAGGGGCTATTTTATCAAGGTCATGTTTTGATTCTTCTAGGCATCATGTAGCGTAGATTAAGGAACTATGCATATTGATGGGTCTTTAATATTCCTGCTACTTAAGACATTAGAATTTGTTATACTATTTGGCTAGAAAAATGAAGTCTATATGCTTTATATTTGCCTCATGACCTTTTGTTGAAATTAATTCTACTGATCTGGATTCTAAGATTTCTTTATTGAAGTATTTAATATGTTCACTACATTTCTAAATGCTTCACTATCGCTCTCGTTCATTTCTCTTTTTAATAGATTTTTCAGGCCTGGACTTTATGATCTTGTTCTTTAAAATTAACTTACAATACCAATCCCTAAACTTTTCTATGATCTCTGCTTCTATATTTAACCATCACTAAAAAGCTGATTTTATGTATCGTTATAACTTTCTTCTTTAACTTATTGCATCCTACTGAACTTTTGACTTTATTTTACTTAATCACCCTAAAGAAGATCTTTGTTACAGTATTTAATTTGACTTGAGTTATTGCATGGTTCTAGATTATCTTTGAACAAAAGCCACTACTTCTCAAAAGTTTGAAGTTTATTCAGGCTTTAATTACCCAACATAAATTTATCATGTGACTCCACACTGTCTTCTCTTGCCTCCTTGAAATTTGAGCTTAGGGACTTTTTTCTTAATCTGTTTTCACGCTTTTCTTTGAAGGACATGTTCATGCGTCTTCTGTTTTATTTTACTATATCTTAATTATTTGCTGGAATTTAATCTTGCTGGTCTTATTTATAAACATTTTTATTTTATTTATCATTATTATTTGAAGAAAAAAACTCATAAAAAGTAAATACTTTTAAATAATTATACTCCATGTAAATTCAATATAAATAGGAATCCACCAACAAATAAGATGAAATAATCCAAACAAAATATTGAGTTTTAAATTCTTTGATCAGAGTTTAATTGGTATTATATCTGCTCTGATCTCCATTCTCTAGATATGAGTTTTACTAATTCTGTTAATCTAAAACTTAAAAAGATTTTTATTTTCTCCTGATTCTCTATTTTTACAATGATTTAAGCTCTTTTTACGAGTTATATTAATTATGAGCTTCATTATTGATCTATCTTTAGTTCAAGATTTACTTATTATTGTTCTTATAGTAAGAATTATTTTGAGCCTCAATAAAAACTACCTACAAAATTCACATCTAGTTAATGAATATAAAATTTAATAATTTATAGATTCTAAATAAATTTAAGTATAAAAATCATTTGCCTATAGATAATAAGAATATTATTTATTTTTATTGTATTTATGGATATCTTTTTTTATGAATACTTATTTTTCAAATCTTATTAGACCATTAATCAAGAAATTTGTTATAAGAAATTTTTACTTTTATAAATATTAAAATTATCTATGAATTTTATACAAATATATCACATTAAAATATTTTTTGGCCTTTAAAATATGCTAATCATCGTTACCTTTTTATGTAATATTTTACTGCTGCTATTGTTAACTTGACCTCTAATTTTAATATAAACTCATATTCGTTTGTGGCATAAATTTCTCAAAACCCAGTGAGTTTTAATATGAATGATACCCTTTAGAAAGATTTATTGGATTTTATCTATTTTCATTATGATTACTTATTACAGTTTTACTATTTGAAATGTTTTACTATTGATTTGTATTGATTTGCCCTGAATACTAGTTTTATTAATAACATAGATTTGAGGAATTTTATAGTGCTCGTTTTTAGTCTGATTATTCATAGTATAAATTCTAGGGTTATTCTTCGTTTTTGCTATAGTATGAGTAAAATCTCTATCTCGTTTAGGATTAATTTCCACTCAAGGCTTAGAAACAATTATTTTACTTGACATTGCTTTATGATTGATAAACCTACGACATTTATAGATATTGTTATAATAAGGTTTGTAAATTAAAATTAACTGTCAATAAACTTAATGCTAAAAAATTTACAAGTAAATTAATTTAGAGTTTATTATAAATTTGGGAATCTTAATATATAAATCTTAAAATTGTATTATTATAAAGTATAAAAACAAGTGCCCTAATATAAATTATAAAATTTATTAATGTCCTTTAATTCTACCTCAAACTTAATCTTAAAGTTACTGTAGAAAAGAAGCATGGCTTCTAAACTTCAAAGATATACTAAGCCTTTAATTCCTGTAATTAGTTTCATTGGTACCTTAATTTTCATTTTAGAATGGATATAAAGTAAACCCTGCCCGTTTTGTACCTCCACATATTATCAGACCTCCATATGTTGGTAAGTTTAGGATAAATATACATATTTATGATGATTAATCATTGATCTGAGATATATGTACTTAGTAATTAATTATAGGTTAAAACCCATAGAAATACCCAGACATCTTCAAAGAACCAATTCATGTTATGAATAAAGAATAAGAAGAGGGGCTAAGATCGGCTGCTAAGTTAGCTGGTGCTACACTCAAGCATGCCTTAGATAATACTAAGGTAAGTTCAACATATAAACTTTTACATTCCATTTTTGTGATATGTTTTCAGTTCAGCTCATAATATCAAAGTAACTTGACTTAATTCTTAATAGATGGGCATGACTATGGATGATGTAGATGAACTCGTACATAACTTCATAGTGAAACACGATGCTTATCCAAGCGCCATAGATTATATGCATTTCCCTAAGAGTGTTTGCACCTCATTAAATGAAGTAGTATGCCATGGAGTCCCCAATGATAAGGTGCTCGAGGATGGAGATTATTTGAATATCGACATTGTCTGCTATCTAAATGGACATCATGGTGATAATTCTGGAATGGTAATGATTGGGAATGTGCATCCAGACATCTAAAAACTGGTATGTATTTATCAAAGTAAAATAGAACTATCTTTATAGAGTAAAGTAACTAGAGAAGCTATGTATGCAGCTATATAAGAGTGCAAACCTGGTCAAAAGTTCTACAAATTAGGTGAAATTATTGAGTAAGTTTAGTGAATAATTTCTCATTTAGTTTAGGGATTACGCTGAAGCCCACGGATACTCAGTTAATGAAGACTTTGGTGGTCACGGTATAGCTCATCACATGCATATGCCACCCATGATTTACCATCATAAAACTAAGCTTGCATCGAGAGAAGAAATGAAGCCTGGCATGGCTTTCACTATAGAACCAATTTTAATGATGAGCCATAAATATCAGTACATGATGTGGAAAGATAACTGGACTGTAGTTGCTCCAGGAGTTCCTTCATGCTAATGGGAGCATATTATTTTGATAACTGATAAAGAGCAGGTTATGAAATCTTAACTTTGAGGGAAGGGGAGACTAATCCATTAAACTAGAAATAGAAAGACCCATCGAAATGATTGAAAATGACATGAATTAATTAAACTTAATAAGACATATTTGTAATTATGAATTCGTGAATTTAATATTTAAGTTTTAAGTAAATAACATCAAATATTTATGCGAAACTCAAGAAGCTTTTGCTTACCGAAGAAAATAGCCTGTATTTAATAGTGCTTTACTAAATACACAGATCAATTGCTATGAGCATACTTTTGAGTAATTTATAAGTTAGTTTTTTATATTCTATATTTACATTGTATTGTTGAGTTAAGTAGTTAGTTAGCCAGTTAATTAATAGTAGGTAGATTTATTCTACTATGATTTAAGATTCTTCAATATTGATAATAAAATAAGGAGTTTGATTTGATTTATTGTAATAAATACGTATATAGGATTAATTCAAAATAGAAAACGAATCAACTAGATTATAATCCCCTTTATGTTGAGTTATCCGGAGCACTCACAGTTTTCGCTTAAATTTTAGACTGGATTGTTATAAAAATTATTGCAAAATGAATGACTCCTTCTAACTAATTTCTAGTAACTTAAATGTTTTCAAGAACTATTAAAATTGAAGATGACGCAATTTCAAAATTACTATTTCGTGATTCATTGCTTGCCCCAATGCTTTGATTTTGAAGATTTACCAGATTTTGAATTGTTCTCTTCATCTTCTTGTTGTATTTTGAAATAATAAAATCATAGTTATAGAACTACAAGTTGTATTTTTTGCTTTTCAGCAACTTTAGCTTGCTTTGCCTAATCTTTAGCTCTCTTTGCAGCCTCTCTTTAGAGGTGACGAGCATCTTCTTAATCTACTGGAGCCCATTTTTTATTTTCTTGCTAGATTTGTTTCATGACATTCTCAGACTGTAATTTATGCTGTTCTCTTTCCATCTTATCATTACGTCTCTGCATATACTTCAACATGTTCTTGTGATTGAATGATTTGCTCGCTGCGGCTTGAGACTATAAAATTAAAAACATAATAATACACAAAATTAATTGAGACATTCCGTTGTTACGAGCCTGCCATTTTAGATTTCTCGAGTCAACTGAGAGCTAGATTCCCTCTTCCAGGCCACAGGAATCAAACCCGCCTACTCCATTACTGAGGGAAGGAATCCCGTTCATGTCAATGTCTTGGATAAAACTGCCATCTACGGTGCTTTAATCTCCAAAGTCAGATTTTGCTTGCATTCGATTTTGTTTTTGTGTTGTTTTGTTTTTAATTGGGATCAAGTTTTGAGAGTGTTGTGAATCTTTAGTGGAGAAAGGAGCGTTTTTAAGAGCGTCAAGTGCCCTATTTAATTTCAATATTATTTAATATAGGTCAAATGCAAACCAGTTTTGATAAAATAAAAATATTTTAATATTTGAATTTATAATTCTAATCCAATATAGTAAATGGACTAAGAAATATAACAATAACTATTTTTTTGAATAGCTCATAGTGTTAAATTAAAAATTTTATATAATTTATGATCATTTTTTTGTTCATATTTCCTATTAACTAATTTTTTATTTTAGTCTCACTCATTAATAAATTTTTTCTTATTAACAAGAATATAAATAGAAACATATTAATTAAATATAATTCTGCAAAATTAAACTACAACATTTTTATGTATTTTTTTAGGAAATCTTGAGAATATGTATTTTCTCAAAATAATGCTTTATTTTAATTAAAATGCGCTTATTTTTACAATATTCTATGTCATATTTTTTAGCACAACAAATTTGTATATTTTTTTATTTAAATTTTATCTTAGTTTGAACCACTTAAGAAAGAAAACGAGCGAGTAGTTAAGGAAAACAACGATCTCCATATGCAAATGATCAAAGTCAAAGAAGAATGTGAATTGCGTGAAAACGGTATGAGAGCTCAACTTAGATAAATCTAAAACGAGAAAACTGATCTATAATTCTTAGCTGGTCAAAAAGATCTCAAAATTCAAGAGTTAGATAAAACGCTGGCTTTAATGAGAACGAAATTAGAGCAGGCTTTGCAAAAATCTTTCAATCCTCAAGCTAATGATGTGGTCAAGGGTCTTAGAAAAGAGATTAACTCATAGGAAAATGTCATAGGTAGAAAGTAAGACTTTTTGCTTTCTAGGCCAATTGACAGCTAGAATGTTGATCCAAATAGGAATTAACTCATTGATTTCTAATCATAGCAGTAAGTATGGGCTGATGAGCTTAGAAATGCTGATCAGAGAGCTTTACTTTACAAGAAAGATCTCGATGAGCTCTAAAAGAAGCTTTTATGTTTTTATATATAAAGGATTTTATTTCAGCTTGTAGATTCTAGCCAACACATTCAGGTATTAATGAGTCACATAACAAATAGAGACCAAGAAATTCAGAGACTTTCCATGCTTTATAAGGGTGGTTAAAACTTTGACACAGTTAAATTCAATTACGATAAATCAACTTCTGAAGAGAGCATTCAAAAACTTCAGAAGTAGAATGAGTTTGTGAATTCTGAAAACTACAAACTTTTGACTGAAATGAATGAAATTAAAGAGCTCTTAGGTATCTGTGAATCTAGAGATCCAACTGATGTGGACAGAGCTCACTTAAAGAAGTTGATTAGAGAATTAAAATCTCGCAATGATTAAATGGTCAAGGATATCAAGAATATGGAATAAGTAATTGATCAACTAAAATCTGGCTAGTTTAATCAATCGGAGACCATGAAAATGATGACCACAGATGAAATTAATAGCTTAAAGAGACAAGTAGAGGATGGAGAAAACCAAATTTAAGAACTGATTAAAGAGAACTAAAAACTCAAGGGAGATTCTGAAAAGGTAAATCAATATCAATCTGCATTTATGAGCAATCAAAAAGCATTTGCTGAGGGCATGGAATCCTTGTCAAAAGAAGTTAGAGAAAATAATTCATAAGTTAGCATTGAAATTAAGGATCTAAAATCTTATTGAAATTTAATATATTTATTTAATCACAAACTTTAGATTGATATAAACACAATCAGAAAATGTTTGAGAAACTTATTACTTAAGTGCTAAACAAAGTGCTAGGTGATTTTATCGAAAATATAGATCCAGCACAACTAAACATTTCCGTTTTAAATGGAAATGTTAGCCTACAAAACATGAAATTGAAATCTACTCTCTTTAACTCAATGCCTCTGCCATTTCAATTAGAGTACGGCTAAATCGGGACTATAAATCTTAAAATTCCGGTTTTCAACTTGATGAGCTAGCCACTCGTAATAGAAATCAGAGATGTATTTGCTATCGTTAGACCTAAACACATAAAAGAATGGAATGAAGAAGTGGAAATAAAATCATACAGAAGTACAAATTAAAGCATGTTAGAGCAGTTTGAGCTTTTCACAGGGAGCACAGAATCCTTAGTTAAAAAGGATCCCTCTTCCATTGATAAAATGATCACTAAAATCATAGATAACTTGGAAATCAGCATCAAGAATATTTACATTAGGTACGAAGACAGTTTCAGCGCACCAAACAACGGGCAAGGAAAGTTTGTACTAGGATTCATGCTTAAAGAGTTTAGTACTTTTACATCAGGAAGCGACTGGAAAACTAAATTAATGACACAGGGAGAGGATATCACTTTTAAACTGGCAAAACTCAAGAATTTTACTATCTTTATGGACTATGAGTTCGAGGACTAGAAGCAAGTAATGGAGTAGAGAGGGATATAATATCTAGACGATTAAGAGCAGTAAAATCTAGTTGAGTATAAGATTGATTATGAAGGGTTGAAGAATGATAAGGGAAATCAAATATTTATGGATATCTTGAAGAATAAAATCATAAATATTATAAAAGGGATATTTATGTGCAATTTATAATACGGTGCTATTTATTGGTTATGGAAACTATTAATTATTAGGAGTATAATTGGAAATAACTCGATTAATCAAAAAATGAATAATATTTGATAAAGGATATCATATTTTAAGCTTGATTAACTTTCTAATCATTAAGAACTTGATTAAAAATAGTAAAAAAAGCAATTTAAGGTCAAAAGTAATTAAATTTAAAATATAAAAAAAATACTATTCAAAAATCAATATATAATTAAATTTATATTTAAATAAGACTTTACCATTTGTATAAAATAAGATAAGATAAGAACTTTTTGAACTTTAAGCTAATACAATTAAATTATGAAAAAATTAAGAGATAATAAAATATCAGATTACTTTGCAAATTTATTAAATTGCGAATAATATCATTTGATTCTAATATATTTAAATTTTTAAAAATCTTTAATTTCCAAATTGTATAGAGTATTTAAAAATATTTATTAATTAAAAGGAGTAATTTTATTTTTCAATTAAAAACTGGTCCTAAACATAACTTATAAGTATTAAGGATTTCTATCCCACAATAAATTTTGGTGTTTTTAATGAACTTGAAAGAAAAGATATAAAGCATACCTACATAATAGATAGATTCTCAATGGAAGCAAGACTCTAACTAAACAAGAACCCCAAATCTAACAAAAAGCCTTAAATCGATGTAAATGTACTTATGGGAGGATAATTCAAAAACATAGACTCTGATGAGCATGAAATCGCTATTAAACTCTAAGTTTATCAACCACAGATTATTAGATTGCTAAAACTACTTGAGTATATAGGATACTACAATGAATTTCAGAAGGGAGCATTGGCAAACTTTCAATCTAAGAACTTATCTCAAGATATCTCTAATGAGTATATTAAGAATTACGTAGAGTGGAAAACTATAAAAGATGAAAAAAAGTCAAGTAAGATAGCTGAAGAGAAGAGGAAGCTCATGACTCTTATAGAAGATGAATACCCTAGTAGTAAAATGATAGTATTGAGAAAGTTTGCAAATAAGGTGCTCTCTCAAAAAGAAGAGGAGAAAAAAGAACAAAACGAAATCGAACAAAAAGTTAAGGAAATGTCCAGTAAAACCAAAGGTTGGGGTTTGTTTACCTCGAAAGAGAAGAAAGCTCAGTAGTAAAAAGAAATCGATGACTATAGAGAGTAGTTGCAAGGAGACTTTCAAAAGAAACTTGAATAAGACTAGAATGAATTCGAGTAAGAGCTGTAATTGTTAACAGAGGATCTAGGTACTCAATAGATATTGAACGAAGAAGATTTCAATCATATGGAGGTCGGGTATATAAGATTCAAATTTGTTGTTAGGATTCCTGCTGTGAAGTTTCAATTTTTCAATGAGTTTGAGCAGGCCATATTTTAATTTTTAAAGTTTCATTAAATATTAGAAGCTGTAATCTAACAGCAAGTAATATTAGTTGATCTTGGAAAAGGTGTGACTACAGTTCTTTATCAAGTTCTAGCTTTCAGGGTAGATGATAGATGGACTGATGCAAGATCTTTCCCGTCTATCATAGAAACTAAAGAAATCAATAATTAAGGATAGGTTTTAGAAAGCCAAGACTAAACTGTATAACAATCCCAATCGTCAATCTTTTCACTCCAATCTAACGAGCCAGGTTCTATATCTCCCTTCAAAATTGTGATAAAAAGCGAAAAGACTCTATTTATAGTAGCCAATTTTCATTTTATCAAAGAGATTAAACGTTCTGTTCTTGCTGCTTTACAAGGAGAAACTCTAGATTTTTCATTTTTCTAAGAAGCTGCTACCGAAAGAGCCATTTAGTATATGTACGCAGGAAAAGAATTTTTAGAGGCTGTTAAAAAAGGCGAGTTTAAGCATCAAGCAGTTGACATTTCAGTGTCATTAACAGCACCAATTATTTTAGTTCCTGAAGATATTTTCAATCAAAACAAGCCTTGTCTTGTCATTGATACAGGATCTATAACTTTAAACAGTTAATTAGTACGACATGACAGCTCAGTAGATTATAAATCAGTCTAGGATCCAACCAATCTATATGATAAGTACGAAATAAACCTGTCAAACTTTCAAATAAATATCCTTGAAAATGGACTTACTGAAGGCTTGGGTAGTTTTAATCGGGAACAAGGATCATAAATTATTTAGAAATTTGACTCCAAAATCACTCTATTCAATTGTTTAGAACCTATGCATCCTCAATTCCCTACGGCAGAATTATCTGTGCTTGTGTCTAACTTTGAAGTGGAACTAGGATTATCTTTTGTGAAAAGCATAATGAACATTCAAACAGGCATTATGGAATAGTTTGATACAAAAGAAGAGTAAATTATAGGCCAGGCCTCCTAATCAAAAGAATATAAGGAGATTTCAAAGTTAAGTGAAATAGAATACTTAACATAACTTAGGAAAAAAGCAAAAGAGTAAGCAAAAGCCCCATAAGGGGACATTGATGATATGTATGGAGAAATTTTGGAAGAACTAGACCCTGAGAAGTATAACAAGTTGTAGGAACTTGAAAGAAAATATTCTTACAAAGCTCCTATTCAAGATGCAGCTGTACAATCTTTGGAAAATGGACAAGAGGCTTAAAAGACTAACTTTAAAGTTTATGTTGCTATTGAGAAACTATAAATTACACTATAAGATTCAATTAGTGAGAACTAGCATGATGGAATAATGTAAATTTAATTTAATTTCTTAATTTAATAGGAACATCTTAATTTTACACTTTGGAGTTGAAGCAGAAATTGATAGAAAAATGAACACTCATGTAAATTTAAGTCTTTATAAGTTCTTGATTGAAGATACTTAGTAAGATGCAAGTATTGCTTTGCCATTCAGAGTAAGACAATACTTTTATAATAATTTTCCCCATAGATGATACTTTCTAGTCCAATCAACGAATAAATGAGAGGCAGTTAAGCAACTGAAGTGAAAGACAAATACCACGATGCCTTAAATTTTGAAGCAAGTGTTATGGCAAAATCTTTACTTGCTTAAATGAGCAAAAATTATGATGCTGATGAAGAGTTTAAAGATGCCTGTAGTTCAGAAGAAAATCTTATTATAAATGTTTGGGAACTCAAGTTAAATATTGAGAAAAAGCAGATTCATGTTGATTGCCAAATCTCTGACTTGAGATTCATTTTTGCAGTACCTACTGCCCAGAAACTGATTCATATTGGCATAAAACTGAAAGATGTTTTTGAAGATATAGAAGTTAAGCAGCAAGAATCGAGAAGGAGACGACTTCTAATGTTTGAGGATGCTCTAAACAATATAGACAAGCTTTCTTAGTTATCTGATGAAAACCTGATTAAAAAAATATTCAAAAATTACTCAAAAGCAGCTGGGGTTGATCAAGCTGTTGGAAAAGTGTTATACAAAGAGAGCATTTAGAGACTATATAATCTATATGACATTGAATAAAAAGCAGAAAATGAAAATGGCTAAGATTTAAAAATTGATAATAAAATCAATTAAACTAACCAAGATAATTCTTCTAGATTACTAAAACAATTGAAAAATAAGTTTGAATAGCTTTATGAAAAAACTGAAGATGTTAAGACTTCTTTATAAGTAAAAGCAGTGTTAAGAAACTTCACTGTTTGGGTACCATTAAATGCTGAAATTGATAACTCTCAAGTTTTATCGCTTTCTTGTCTATCTGATTTAGTATTCATACAAGACACACTCTCCAGAAACACCTATGAAGTAACATTGAATGAATTGATAAAAAAGCATCCTATTGAATCTTAAGACTAATTAGCTTTTTCAATTAAACACTTTATGGTTGAAATGATTAAAACTGAAAATTATTTTGAGCTTTTCAATATTCCAAGACTTTCGAATGGCTTTTATCCTAAAGATAAGTACTAATCATCTGTTTTGATTAATCCCTGCAGATTAGCCCTATAAATGAATAACTCAAATAAAGAAAAAGAGCTTTTTAGCAAGTCGGATATTAATTTAACTCTAGAGCCACTGGAAATATAGGTTGGATTTACTCATGTTGATTTTGCAAATATGATCATGATTTAGCTAGATAAAACTCTCAAGTTTGTTAAGTAAATCACTCAAGAGTCAGATGCTAGAAATAAGGAATTTAAGTAGAAGCAAAAGGAAAAGAATTAAAATGTATAAAAAGTTGCTAATAAACGGTCAAGTCATATTGAAATTGAAGATGAGACTTTCAAACTGTAGCCATATAGGAAAGATTAGAAATCCAAGGCTAAAATCACGAATATTAAGATTGAATTGGAATCCCTTTAAATATCTTTGAATGATGATTCAGGATAGGTAGATTAACTTTTATTGTGTTTTAAAGTTTTACTTATTTTTAAATTCTACAAAATCTTAACCTCTAGTATAAATCAAAATACAAAGTACAAATATTGGTCTGAAAATGTTTGAAAAGGAAGACGATGCTGCAACATTTTTACTTAAGAAAATGGGAATATTCCAAATGAGGAATCCTGATAGATCTCAAGAAGAACATTTCATGATTATAGATGCAAATAAAATATTTCTCATTAATTTTATGCATTCACAATGATAAACGGAAAGTACTTCAATTAGAGATCACTTGCCTTTGAACCTTTGCTCGAAAACTATTATATCATAGCCTAGGTTAAACAATAAACTCCTTATAGTCAATAAGTAATTAGAGTTCAAAGTGAGAAAATGCTCAATATTAACTTAACATTTGGAATGGCTCTCACAATTAGGAAAATCAAAGATAGAGTTATGGAGAGTTTTTAAGGTGCCTAAGTAATGAAGAAACTTGAATCTGATGAAAAAATAACTCAGGATGAAGCTTATCTTGCAAAGGAATGGGAACGAAAAATGACTTATATATATCATTTTGTAAATATGACTAGGTAGAATTTGAGAGATGAGCAATCGCAGTAATTCAACTAAAATGCAGGTTTTATCTTTGAGAATCATACTGGCTTACCTTTAAGAGCTGAGCTTCATGACAGTATGAAAACCGATTTGATCAAGTTGAAGTCTGATGATCCATATGCTGTCGGAACAATTCAAAAATCTGAGATTTTCTCTCAAGTGAAATAATTTAATCTCTCTGAAGATCATGCCAACAACAGCTCTTCAATATTTATAAATTATGAAGAATTATATCAACAATAAAAGCAAATAACCTTAAGAAAACATAAGGGCTAATTCATAGAATCAATAGAGGAAGATCCACTTAAGATGGATTTTGATATAAATGGATTGCTAAAACTTGAAGGTATTCCAATTGAAACTTTGGGGGTGCATTCTTATAGAGTAGGTTTTATGGATTAATAACTTGCTTTTTATAAGCCAAAAGATAGCATGTTTGGAAAGAAGGAGGCTCCAACAGAAGCCTCAATTGGTGTTATTTGCAATATTAAAATGGACGGTTAAATTAAGAAGGTTTCATTAGAATCATAGGTATTGATTATGAATAACCTTAATAGACCAGTTCAAGTATATGTTTAATAGCAAGGTTCTAACTCATATCCTAAAGATAATGAAAGAGTTTTGATACTCCCAGAGTAAGTTTTCAGAGTTCCTGTTCATTGGCTTTTTTCAACAAAGTAGTATTAATTATTCATTGAGGGCAAAGCTATGAACTAACCCAAAGATTGTTATAATATATCTTTTTCATTATTGGTTAAGTTTAGCTTGTTATTAAAAATATGCATGAAGCTTTCACTGACCTAGCACAAGATTCAAAACTTACCTCGAATAATTCATCAGTAGTAAGACTTGAGCACGATTTCTATACAACAATAGATATTTAATCATTCACTTGTCTCCCACTAGCTGCTTAAAACAATCCTCCTTAGTACTTACTTTCCTTCAATCCTCCAGTTATGATTAGCAACTATAACTTCCAATCATTAGAAATAAGAGACTTGTCAAATAATCAAAATGAAGTCATTGCTCTTATGGCGCCCAAAGAATCTGCTTACTTAAATTGCATAGATGGCTATCATAGTAGACCTTATTTGTAGTGGATTTATCATGAAGACTTAGATAATTAAATTTCGCTAATAACTAAAGATTTCAATATCTCTGATAGATTGAATGAGTAAAATTTTTAATTCATATAAAAAACATTTATAATACTTATAGCAGGCTTTTGAGAAGTTTGTTAACAATCCCAAATTTAGAAGAGACTTAAGGACAATAAAACTAATCTTCGAAATGAGAAAGAATCATTTCCTGGACATTTAAGCATATAATGAGAACTTTGAGTTAAGATAGAAATCTCTTCATAACTTCACATCTTCAGTTTAGTTAATGATATATTCCAAGTATATGATGATCAATAAGAACTCAATGTTGGTTAAATCAGAGAGACAATACATCGAACCATTTACTAATGAGTATTTCAATCACTCAAAGAATAAGGTGTAATTTTAAGTTCCAGGATTTAAGAGCTCATAAAGCGTCGATATCACAACTGTTGGACTTTCGGGAGCAATCAGTTTGGACTTTGATAACAGAGATGATGTTAAGAGAGATTAGCTTCCTCAAGAAAATTATATCCCTTAAAAATTAGAACTTGGTGTTGTAATTTAAACAGCTCCCTCGCCATTCAATAAAACTACCTTAATTTCTGTAGTTCCAAGATTTTTAATTATCAATTAACTCGGTCATCCAGTAGTAATCAAGCAAAGAGGTTGCTCGTCCTAAGTTCTCATGATCAACTAATAAATGCCCTATAATTTTGAGAAGAATCTCAACAGATAAATCATGATCAGACAACCTCCTAATATGGAGCTCAAGCAATTTTCAATATAAAAGCGGTTATTCTAAGACTAAGCTGACGATGAGTTGCAATTTTGGTCATAACCTTTTTCAATCGACGACGTCGAGGATTTCTAAATTTCATATCCTGGTTAGGACATCTAGGAACATCACTATGACGACTGGTATATGCCAAAGCCAGAAAATTACTACCAAAGGTTCGTGAGGGTTTTAGTTACAACATAAAATGAAGCCTCAATTTTAATAGTTTTGACCAACCCTGTCTATCCCGAATATGAGATTGTCAATAAAACAGGCGAGGATATCGCTTTCGCTTAAATGCAAGAAGCTTCTATATTGAATGTTAAATTTTTAATAATTTTAAAACGATTTATAATTATTTTAAAATATGTTTCTGAGAAGTCAGTTTTTATATAAAAACATTATTTATAATTAAATAAATTTTTTTTTCAAATATTATATAAAATATTTTAATTTTTAAATTAAAACTTAGATTATATTAAATGAGATTCTTGGCAAAAAAAATTATTCAAATTGGATAAGAATAATAATAACCTTTCATATTTAGCTATTCTTTCTAAGAGATCTTTGAAGTGAATTTATTTTAAGTTTAAAGAAATAAAAATAATCATTTTTGTACCCAATAATTTAGAGTAATTTAAACACTTATTCTATAAAATAATATAAATATAATTAAAAACCCATAATCTTTTTGATTTATAATTGATATTATAATATTTTTCATTCATATGGAACTTAAATAAAATAATTCTAAAGTTATATTAATTTTATCTTGTTCTAATATATTTAATTATTTTTATTAAAAAAATTAATTATGCTTCATAAAACTTTGGGTAAGGGAGTTGTATTGATAAATTTCATTTTACTATAATATTTTCTTAGGAGTTCTGTAATATTGGTTAAGTATTGCAAATTAAGGTAAAGACTAGCTTACCTTTTTTTATAAAAGCAAAGCTGTATATAGAGGCAGAACAATTGTTTTAAAATATCTTTATTTTTATATTTTTATTCATAATATAGAACCATATTGACAATTTCTAAACACACTTTTGAAATTAAAATTTTATTGTTTATAGTTGTATTAGCTAAGACTGCAGTAAGTAAATTCAATTCAATTTTAGGGCATGTCCATGTAAAGATAAAAAAACAAAGTTTCAAGCTAAATATATACCTTTTTCTTAAATTAAATTGATAGTATTAATCAATGAACACTAAATAATGGAAAGAATGAATAAAATAATATATCAAAATTTTAATAAAAACAATAAATATAAGTGAGAAGGGGTTTTTAATGGTCTCGCATAGTTAAAGAAGCATTTGAATCCAGATGAAATGATAGTTGGTAAATTCCATAAAATAAAGAACAAAATCACAGTTCCATATGTATGGCAGGACAGAACTTTACCTAATAGACTTTTAGCTATAAAAATTGGAAATTCTCTCAAAGAAATAAATATAGACCAGGGAATGTAAAAATTGATATTCTCTGCATCCAATCAGATGAGATACAATGTTGAGATTAATGTATCAGGAAATGCTAAGAAAATTAAGATATCAAGTATAAATGATGAAAAAGAATCTTTTAAGAAAGCTATTTACTTGTAGAATTTACTTAAAAGATAGACTCTTTCCAGTTTAAGTAAAACTATCAATAAATTTTTAGCATTATTATATTTTATTCACAGATTATCAATCTAGATCTAAGAGGCATAGGTTTGAGTTTTATAGATGAAAAGCCTGTGGAGCTACTTTTCCTTTCTCTCTTTGGCATAAACATAGATTTGCACAGATGGGCTGAATCAAGATCAGATGGCTCTGGAATCCTGGAGACTATGACAAGAATCACTTTACACTTGAATCATTTACAAATCGATAATATGGTCAATGATATCATGCCAGTAATTTTAGCTCCCTCGAAATCATTGGCAAAAGCAGAAGCAAAATAAAAGAAAGATAAGAAATTTGAAGAGGAGTCAAAAGAATCCTAACTCAAGCAGAAGCAAACGTAAAATAATAACAACGACTTAATTGTTCCTGCCAAAGAAGAGGAGATTCCATTCTTACAAGTCATTATTACTGTAGCTGAAAGTCAAGATAAAAAGTCAAATATGAAATAAAGAAGGCTAAGAGCTTTTTAAGTATAGCTGCAAGAGTTTATGTTCTAAATTGAAACCTCAATATTGAATAGTAATTTGAAGTTCATAGTAGAACTAGTTGAAACTTTTAGTGATAAATCCGCCTATAAACTCATAATGGCAAATGCTTAATCATTCGAAAAAGCTAAATACTTTAAGAGAGAAGAAATTTGTGAAGAGCTTAGCGCCTAGAAATCTCTTATTGTTGACAAGGATTCTATTCATTCTAATAAAATGTTCATTGAACTTATACACTTAGGTGCTATTAAAGCAATCATAACTTTCAAAGTAGAGAGGAAGGCCTTTGAGTTAGATGTTTTTGATCCACAGAGAGGTTTTGGGGTTCTAAACTTGTTCTATACTGTGTTTGCTAATGTAGCAAACATTTCAAATTCCCCTCTATCTTTCAATGAGCTGATTATGACTGACATGTTTGTCTCTGAAGATATATTGGTGAATTAAGTTGGCAAAAATTATGCAAGATAAGCTGTCATGCAGTTCTATAAGTTGATTGGTAGTTCTGATATAATTGGAAATCCAGTCGGCTTAGTCAACAAATTAGGTACTTATCATGAATTTAATAATTAATTGCAATGAAATATATAAATGTAATTAACTATTATTAAAGTACAGGAGTATTTGAATTTGTTAGTGAACCTGCTAAAGGATTATTGAAAGGCCCAGATGAATTCGTAGGTGGAGTGGGCAAAGGTGTTTAATCCCTTGTAAGCAACGTTATATCTGGTGGTTTTGAATCAGTCTCTAAGATTACTGGTTCCCTTTATAACGTCGTCAAGAATCAATTATCTATTCTCAAAGACTGTTAATATATGTTATTCAACCTTTTGAATGTGGGAGGTGAGAATAGAACAGAGATCAAGCAAGCTGACCACATAGCAGATGGTTTATACCAAGGAGTTAAAGGGGGTGTATCTGAACTAGTTGGTGGATTTACAGGCATATTCACGAAACCTATTGAGAAAACTAGGCAAGAAGGAGCTAAAGGTTTCTTCAAAGGTATGGGCCAGGGACTATTTGGAGCTATCACTGCACCTGTTACTGCTACACTTAGAGCCGGTACTAGTATCACATAGGGCGTCGCATCATCCGCTACTAGTCTGGGAAACATCGGAAAAACTTAACAGAATTTGGATACTAATAAAAATTCAATGTTAAAATTGAAACTATAATAACCAGGTAAATAATGAAAATTAATTATAAAATAATTTCATGATACTAGTTCTGTGTATGCTAGATTTAGACCACCAAGGTACATCACAGCCAGAAATATAATCACTGAATTTGATGAAGATCTCGCACAAGTCGCACTTATTGTCAATGATATATCTAAATTTATTTTATTTTCTTTAAAAATTATTTATATGATGCCTATGAAAAAACTTATTGCATTTAAAATTATTTATTATTGACATGTTCAAGGGTAAATATACGAATTAAAGCATTAAGTATTTCTGCTACCTTCCAGAGACCAAGTCAAACGGAGAGATCCTTAATATCAATCCACATGCCTCTCTTGTTATAATAACTGAGAACAAGTTCTTGTAAACTTTAGCATTATACTCTCAATTAAAAGTCTATTGATTATAAAAACATTTAAACTTTATTATTAAACTTTAATAAAAAAGTGTATAATTTACTTGAAACCAGATAAAGAAGCAGGCAAAAAAGCAAAGCCATAGTTGCTCTTCAAGATATCACTCAGGAAAATACTTAATTGTGAGGTCTACTAATCACCCACATCTAACATTCGCACTGAGCCCACTTACCTATTGCAAGTCACTTGTTATACACCCGTAAGAGGCAAGTTCCTATATAAGTTTGTATAAAAAATTATGTTATTTTTATTGATAACTTGCTTAATTCCAAAATATTATGCTTATAAGATTACAAAATATCATAGTTTGTGTGCTTGGGCGACTACTTTAAATTGGAGAAAATATACAATTTAGTGAGCATCTTGCCGTAATGTGAGGGCGAGGACAAAGTCAAGGGTACAAAGAGTACAACTAACAAGATACTAGAACAGTGCTTTTGATTGAGTGCTGAAATTAACTCCAAATTAATTGATAAATTTTAAGCATTTTTATTTCATAATAATCAACTTTAAAATCAAAGAATATATCTAAACATGCCTTCTTATTGTTTTTTATAATTCAATTGGAATTTATTTTATATAACAATTTTAATTAAGATAAACTTGAAATTACTACAGTGGTATTAAATTATAAATGAAACTAATTTTTAAATTAATAGAAGGTTTATACTATGGTAGAAAAGACATCAAAGAAACAAGAAAAGGCTGAAATTAAGACAGCCGTTTCAAAACCAGCAGCAGGGAAGTAGACTTAAAAAGAAGAGAAGAAAATTGATACTAATCTCTACTCTAGACAGATTGGTACTTTTGGCATGGAAACTATGAGCAAGCTCATCAAGATTTATCATATAATACATTCTATGTTATTTTTAAGTCAGATTTTCACTACAAATATTCGATATATATATATATATATATTATTTTTAAGATGAAGGTGTTGATTGTTGGCATGAAAGGTTTAGGAGTAGAATGTGCAAAGAATTTGATTCTAGCTGGGCCTCATTCAGTCACTCTTTATGACCCACACCCTGTGCAATGGGGAGACCTATCATCAAATTTCTATCTCAGTGAGAAAGATGTAGGTGCTAAGATTAGCAGAGCTTAGGCAAGTTTCACTAAATTGCAAGAACTTAATCCATATGTTAACAATTAAAAATTAAAATTAAAGAAATGATATTTACAATTATTATTAGATAAATCAATAATCATTATGTTAAGGTGAAAGTGATTGATTAGCTGAAATTAGAGGATCATAGAAAATATCATGTAGTTTGTTACACTGAGGTGTTCAATGGAGATCTCGACAAAGTTGTACAAGCAAATCATTTAACTTTTATATGTTTTAAGATTTTTAAAACTTATAAAAACAATACTAGATTCTTTTTAATGAATGAGATTTGTAGACAGCATGGAATAGGATTTATATTAACTAAGACATTTGGACCAGCTGGTTTCGCATTCACTGATTTTGGCGATGAATTTGTGATTAATGACCCTGATGGAGAAGAAACTAAGCAAACTTTGATTATTAATGCCACTCAGTCTAATCCATGCATAGTCACTGTTGATATTATTTATAACCATTAAATTTAATATGATTTACTTCAAAAAAATTAAAATTAAGATACTAACAGTAAGCATGGATTGCAGGATGGAGATCATGTAGTTTTCAAAGAAGTTTTAGGTATGACCCAATTAAACAGTCTTCCACCCACAGAAGTAAGAGTTATCAGCTCAATTGGCTTCGAATTGAAAATTGACGCTACCAAATTTGGAGCATATATCAGAAACGGTTTAGTCGAAAATGTTAAAGTTCCAAAGAAAACTACTTTCAGCTCACTCTAATCTGCGATGTCCAATCCAAATAAATGTTCTAGATACGGAGCTCTTGAAACCCCAGATTTGAGATATTTCGGTAGAGCTGAACAAACTCACTTCGCTATACTAGCATACTATGAATATGTTAAGGTTCAAAAGAAGTATCCCATACTTGAAGAGTAGAAATAAGTCGAGGATTATGTTAAATTTGCACATGAGCTTAATGAGTCTTTCAAAAAGATTGAAGATCATTTCTATATCGATGGAGAAATCGAGACTATGATTGTATTGAATATTGCAAAATACGCTTCAACTTGCATCTCACCAATGGCTGCTTTCTTTGGAGGTATTACCGCTTAAGAAATCGTGAAGTTTACTGGAAAATACTCACCTCTTAAGCAATTCTTGCACTATGACATTTTCGAGACACTTCCTCAAGAAGACGAATTCAATCCAGTTGTAAGAATACCCCTTGGCTGCAGATATGACGACTAAATCAAGGTCTATGGAAGAGAAATTTAACAGAAACTGAACAATGTGAACACTTTTATGGTTGGTGCTGGAGCCCTAGGATGTGAATTTATCAAAGCTTTCGCATTGATGGGAGTTGGATGCTCGGAAGACGGCAGTGTTGCTGTAACTGACAATGATAACATTGAAGTTGAATAAGTATAAGATTTCTTAGTTTTATGTATGATTGTTGAAATAAATGGGTATTCTGGAATAATCTTACCTGCAATCATCTTTGTCTTTTGTTAATCGCATTCTTGAATTTTATAGTTTCTAGCTCTTAAATTAGCTGCTGCGTTATTGTAAGAATATGTTTGTTTTTTTTACTATTTACACTTAAATAAAACTAGTTATACTTGATATAAAAAAATTAAAATAAATTTATTACTAATTAATGGAATGAACGACAAAGAACTCAAAAAAGTTAGGAAAAAGTCTTAGAAAAAACAGCAAATTATTTATCTATGATTTATAAACCGCATTTTGGTATAGTTGTTAATTTAGTTTATTGATCTTGTCGCAATATCCTAATAAACATTCAAAAATTACTCAGAATAAAGCTTATTTATTTTGTAAAATGTTAATATAGCTTGGGTCTATTATAATTTTTGAAATCCCAAGAAAAGAAGCCTAATTGGTGATAAAATATAAAGAAACTAAATTATACTTGATGAATTTTCATGCATAGGATATTATGAAAGTTTTTTTTTTCTTCTTAAATTATATCTAAAACATTGTAGCATTTTTTAATATTTATGAAGGTAATTAAATCATAACTGTATATATGAAGATGCTGAGATGAAGAGAAAAATAAATAAAAAATTTGATTCATCTTGGCAATGTTAATAAAACGTGCTGACTTGTCCAAATGCAAAATGCGCCAACTATTCACACAAAGAAGTAAGAGTTGCTTCATTCATTTTTTTATGTTTTTAATAATAGAAAGGGTAGTATACATATTTTATTTACAAATACCATATGTAAAATTGAATTATAATAACTTATAATTAAAACATAATTTATTAAAATTATATTGCCTTGAGATGAGAATGATTTTATAATAAAGATATCCAAATAAATTTTTATTATTTATTTTTCTTTAAAACAAAAACCTTACATAATTAAGGTTAAGAACAGGCACTTCAGGTCATTCATATTTTTGTTTTTGCTTTTGCTTTATTAACATTCAAAAATCCTGTAGAAATAAAATTTATCATAAAATTAAATCATTTCGAGTTTTCTTATAATTAATTGTGGTAATTATTCTGACTTTAATCCTTGAATAATTTCTTTGCCTGCAATAATAAAATCTATATGGAAATTAGCATCATTATCTTTCTCAAATTCAGCTGGGTGGAAATCAGCAGGTTTAATCTTTGCACTCTCAGTCTTCAATTATTGAGAGAGATTTTTGATTAAAATATCATCCTTGCTTTCTTCTTTCTTTGCTCCAGCTGCCCCTTTGGCTGCAGTTTAGGTAGGGGGTTATTAAACGTGTTGTTGCTACTTTGATTCTTCGCCTGGAAGTTCAACATGCACGTTCTTTGGCTTAAAAGGGGCTGCTTTGAACTTATTAGCTTACTTTGCTATCTGAAAATTAACGATAATAATTAACAATTAAGGTCTTTAAAGAAGCAATAGCAGTATATTTATGATAAAATTTATCTCAACTTGGTTTGATTGTTAGGGAAGGCCTAAGTTGTAAGCTATTAAGTTAGCACATGCAATAATGAATTAGATGTGAAGTGGATCAGTCTTATTGAAGTGTTAAGGGGTAGGGAATCTCTTGGCTCCAGACCAGAATGGCTGACCAGCATTATCTTTATGATTTTCTGGGAAGGTATGAGTAAGGTTCTGAATATCGTGATCAAAGAAATCATCAAAGTGCTACTTTGCGAGTTAGATACATTTAGGGAATTCTGCATATTTCTGGAGAGAAATCATCTCCTTGATGTTTTTCAAAGCTTCAATCACTCCCTCGGTTGTCGACTGCTTTCTTAAGTTTGAAGCATAGTCGTCTGGCTTCTGTAAATAACTTACTGTATCAGCTGGAACATCGACAAAAAGTCTATTGAACAAATCTCTACCCCATTCAATACAGTGCTCTATTTAACTTGGGAAGTTTCTAAGAGTACACATTGGAACTCCTTCTTCTGGAGGGTCCTAACTATCGTTGTAACATTAAGTTTTAAAGGGAATAATCATTTAAGTGTTTGCCTTTGTTCCCAAGGTTCCACTCTCGAGTAAAGGTTTGTTATACCAAACACATCTTCTATCTACATATTGCCTAGCGTGAATATTATCGACAGCATTTACAACAAAGTCAAGCTTATCCCAGAATTTATCATTAAAAACTACTTCTGTGTCAGTACCTACACGAGTTTGGTAATCTTTCACGTTTAATGCTGAATTGATTGATTTTGCAATATCACAAGCTACTTAGGACTTGGATGAGCCTACATTAGTCTTTCTAAATAAGAATTGTCTGTTAAGATTAGACACCTCAATGTTATCATTGTATATTTTGAAAAAAAATTTAATTTTGATTTTAAGAAAAGGTAAAATTATTCCAGCAATCGCTACTACAACAGCTATGATTACAGGTTGCGTTACAGCTGAAATTTACAAATTTGTGTAAGAAATTGATAATTTAGAAACCTATAAGAATGCTTTCATTAACTTAGCTCTGCCTGTATTCGTAATTCAAGAGCCAGCCGAGGTTAATCTCATAAAATCCAAAGATATGGATCCAATCATGCTTTGCTAGATAAAAGCAATTCCAGAAGGTCACACAATCTACGATAAAATCCATGTAAACGGACCTTTAACTGTGGAAGATTTCATGAACTAAATAAAAATCAGATTTAACGTAGATGTTAGCATTATAGCAAGTGGAGAGGCCATTATTTACAATCACTACGCAGCTAAAAACGCACATTAAAATAGAAGAACTAGGTTACTGGAAGACATATATAGTGAATTCACTAAACTTTAGCTGCCTTAGGGTAGAGGATATCTTCCTGTTGAAATCTAGGGAGTTACCTTGGATGATGGCATTGACGTTTCACTGCCAGTCATTAAATACAAATTTATACATGAATGAAGTAAAGGATGAAAAGTTTGTATTGCAGATTTATTTTTATTTTAAGATTTTCCTTCAATTTGCTTAATTAACAAGAAAGATAATAATTCTAATAAATTTGAGTTAGATCTCTGCCTCTCATTTTCATTTTTCTAAGAAAGTATTTGTGAAAAATCAAAAACATACTATTAAACTATTAAAGTCTCCAACAATAAAACTATAAACTTCAAGATCAGCCATAATGCTTTAGTTTATTACAATTAGGCATTCAATTACATAATAAATATTAAAAATATTTCCTGAGTTTACTTTTTTAAAGCCTGAATAAATTTCAATACATTAAATATACAAATAGTTTATAATTTTCACATAAATTATGTTATTGAAATCAAAAAATTAAAACATAATAGGCAAAATTACCATCATAATTTATAAGTAATAATAACTTTTCAACTTTAAAATAAAATTCAAAAAGAATTTAGAAATATTAACATATTAAGGTGAATTTAGATGTTATTATTTTTTAATATGTAATACTATAATCAAATATTTATTGAAAAAGATATTAATATTACTTATATCAATGCCTTAGTATGAGTATGATTAATAAAGCTTTAAGATTAAAGATTTTGGAAATTTAAAAATATGTATGGCATAATTTTCCTTATTTAGTTTAAAATGTTTCTAATGATAATCTTCTAGAAATTAATTATTTATAATTAAAAATTTTAAATTTATAATATAATTCATATTAAAACATTTTGTCGAATAATTTTAGGGTACTAAATATTGTTATTCTAAAGGATAATCTTAGTAACATCCAAGTTATCAACAGCCTTTTTAATTAGCAGTGCTCCAATTGAAAAAGATACATTATTCTAAATAATAAAACATAATATTACAACAATTATGTTTTTACTTTTAAGACCTTATTTCTAGCAGGAATAAGCTTCAAATTTTAATTGCTATTTATGTTCTTAGATCTCACTATACTTTGATATTTTTCATTCTATTCAATCTTAAATTTACAAAAGTTTCCAAAACAAACTGGTTAAACTTTCGAAGATCTCCAATCTGGAAGGAAGTCTTTAATTATTTTTGTGCTTCCAAAACCTTAAAATTCATCGTCGTAGCCTTAACCCTTTTACTTATAGTATCCATCATAATCGTTATCTACTGTCTATAAAATGAGGTTATTGTTAGATTTTTAAAAGTAAATTTATAATAAAACTTACTCTTGTGGAGGAAATTTAATATTCTTGACCTCTTCTAAGATAAATCATTTCATCTCTAACCCCTAGAAATACAATATTGCCCTAAATATCTGAAATAAACTTCATTTGTATGCGTTTTATGTCAATGCCTACTGTACTCTCAATGAAACTTATCAATACTTTAGCTTGTTCTTAAACCAAGATCGATTGTAATTTAAAAATTATAATCATGACTTATAATTGGAAAATTGAGTTTACACTTATTCGTTTATTAAGCAATTTAGACTTTTAATTAGTTGTTGATTGATTTTTTACTCGAGCTGCTTGGTTAACTTATTCTTAAAAACTTCAAATTTTGGTGGCTGTTCTTTTACATACCTCTGATATTGTAAAATGAAGCAACCTCCTTTCGTTATTTTATTGGCCTTTTGAACAATTTAATTTTGTAATTATGCTGCTTAAAAACTAGTAAGAGTTCCTGCCATTAAATTCATTTATTGCTGTTCTCTTTCAGAAAAGTCTGTCTTGAATTCTTACGATCCTTTTGAAAATATGTAAGTTTAGATCATTCGGATTTCTGAAAGTTTGTCATGTAAAATTTGATACAATTCATAAGGCTTTACAGGTCTGCTCTCTTACTCGTGAAATTTAACAAAAGCAATATATGGTAAGTTCATATCCTCTTTGATTTTATCTTTGTAAGCCCCAGGTGGTCGTTTTAAGATGTCAGAAACAAAAGAATTTAATGGTTTCTAATCAATGTCGTATTTGCCTGTGGGCATCTTTCTTAAAGTTTAGCTTTTAGAAATTGTGATAAAATCTCTTTAACTTATCTAATCAATAGACATGTTTGAGGGCTGCTTCATTCTTAATTGTTGAAACTATTTAGGCAGTGTCTCTTAATCCTATTGCTGTCCTTCAATTTATTAAATGATTGTAGGGCTTAGAGTATCTCCTAAAATTTGACTTTGATTGGTCAAAGGTGATTGTTTATACAAAGAGATAAATAAATCAGTGGCATTTAATTTGTTTTATTTTTTCCTTAAAACAGCGCCATCTCGTTTTGAATTAAAATACCAAGCCATTATTGCATTACCAGATACAAATATTGTATCTGGAATTTTGATAGGACACTTTTTCTCAATTTTATTGAATATTTCAAAGAAATATGAATCTGAAATTTTCTTTAAGAATCCAGTTTCATCTACTTTTGGCCTGAGTAAATCATTAAATTTTTTAGTTTTATCTAGGTTATTCTCACTTAAAATTATGCTTTATACTTTATTCTAAAGTTTTGGTCTAATCTTTCTTGGAATCTTATTTTATGGAGAATTTCTTAAAGTGCTATTAAAACTGCTATTATCTTTTGACGATATTTACCGAAGATCATCATTTAAATTCATTTTTGTAATTTATATATTACAAATTTCTATATTTGCCAGTTTATTAAACTTTGTCAATTTTTAACATTGCTGACAATTAATCTAACTCAAATTTCAGCAAGAACAGCAGCCCTACAAAGCCATTAAAGTACTAATATATTGAAACTTTATACCACATATTTATAGTAAATCCTATAATGCATAAAATAAATACGGATATTAATCAGGGAGTTTGGTAAGTCAAGCTTCAACTGTTCGAAACTAAGATCAAAATATGAGTAACTATAATAGACCCCCTAGACACTTAAATAAAACTATATATGCCGATAATTACAGTTCACTTTACAAAGCTGTGTCAATTTGTTAGAAATGCTATGTTATTTACACAATACTCTCTGAATTCCTCGACTCTAATGATTAGAGCAAGATATAGAGATTGTTGGCTTATTAGGAATAAATGAAGGAAGAGGATGAAGAGAGAAAATAATAAATTAATTAGAAAAATGAGAGTTAATAGAATTCAGAGAGAAGATAGAGCCTTAATGAAAACTAAGATTATTGCAAAACATAAATAAGTTACTATTAAAATGAAATTATTGACTTACTTTTATAAAAAATGTTTATTTAATTACAAACTTCATGAGCAATAGCTAATAAGCATACAATCCCAAGAATAATCTAAACCAGTAACAAAGAAAACACTATAAAAGAAAAATGTAACAATGAATTTTAACTAAATTGATAAAGAATTTGGGATATCTTAACTAATGAAGAAAAAGACTTTAATGCTAAATGATATGCAACACTAAAACTCAGAGAATATATTGAATTCCTAATAACTGAAGTCTATTTTACTTGCCAATCATAGAATCTCACTGCCTTTGACTAGAAAGTTCACTCTTGGAAAAATGAAATTTAACTAAACTTTACAATCGTCAGCATTCATAAAATCAAATAGTTTGATTAGAATGGATACTTAACTTATAGATTAAAGTATCATAAATTTAACTAGACCTACTGAGATTACGAAAATAAGAGAGCCATAAAAAATATCCTACAAGATCAATTTGCAAAGTCAAGTCAAGAAAAATTTGATTTCACTAAAGACAAACTTACTAAACATACAATCTTAATCACCATCTAAAAGTTAAATCAATAATTCTGCCATGTTTACTTTCTCTAAACCCCCAATTAGCAATGTAAATCTTAAAGCAATTAAAAAAAAGAATCAGAGAATTTTGATAAACAATACAAGTGATAAACTCGTATCTATGAAGTAAACTATGGGTTTGTCTCTTTAATTCAAAGATGAAAAAGATGACGTTTTTGCTGGAAGAGGTCTGAGAAGAAAAAGAAATCAACTTAATATCATTAACTTCTACTACGAGGTAAGCAAGGACACGAGAAAATATTCACTTAGATAGCATTTAAACATGAAGAAAAGTCAAAAATCTCTATTAACTTCCTCAAACTAAGAATTTAAAAGTCGGCTAGGTTCAAGATAATCATCATTAGATGTCAGCTTTGAGGAAAACCTCAAGATTCCGAAAAAGGTTGATTATGGAGAAGTAATTAGAAAGAAAATAAATCAAATGATTGCGTAACACAAAGCTTAAGAGGCTTTAACAATAGTAGATTCAGCTACTCTCTTTAAAAATAGACTTTAGGATGCACTTATAAAACTTGCTCAATCTTACATTGTAAATTATCAAGAAAGCAAGAACTCATATAAAAAGAATGTTATCTTAAGTTCTAAAACCCCAGGACATAAAGATTCAGAAAATAAGCAATTAAGTTTTCAAGCCTCACCCAAAACTAACAAGAATTAAGGTGGATCACCTGCAAACATAAATCATGCTCAAGATAATGAAAGGCATTAAAACTACAACATTACAAGCTCCTTTTTTCATCACACTAAAATTTAGCACACTATGAAAACCCCTTTTTATAGGGTGTCAACTCCCAAAGTACCCATCTATAATTTTGAGAAAAATGAGAATGACCCTCACGATGACAAATTCATAATCCCTTTTGAAAATTACCAAAGTATGAAAACAGAGAATTACTGTGACTTACTTAAGATTGATTTCTAAATTTTGAGAGATGCATCAATTTTCCTAGTAGATGAAAATACCTCTATTATTTACTAAATTCTATCAAATTAAGACTCATAATAAAAAAGATAAATAGAGGAATCCTCTCTTGAGAAAGAGCAAACATTTATTATACTCCTTGATATTTTTGATGATTTCCTAACTAAAATTTAGTTCTTTAGAGATCTTTTAAGCAAGCTCCCATAAAGAAAAGTTAAAATTTTGCTTTTAAACTTACCAGGGACTCGCTACACTTAATATAATTTATTAAGAACTAATCTGAACAATAAATTCTATTCTTCATGTATTGATTAGCTCCTGTTTTTCTTACATTCTTAAAGTTAATTGGACTTTCTAACAGAATAATTCTCTTTTATTGGCTTTGGAAACGGTGCTAATATTGCCATTTAATATGCAATGCAAATTAAAGGCATGCTGAATTTAAAAAGCATTTTAGCGTTTAATGCATATGGCCACATAGATAAATAACTTCAAGGAACTTTCAAGAATTTGATTTAAAATTTTCAAGAATAAAGTACTTTAAAAGATTAGGAGTACAGTAACTTCTACTATTACAACATGATTTACTCATCGCATAATTTAGATTAAAATTAGCAAGACATTTTAATGTACAAAACTTAAACTGGTTCTTAAAATACCAACTCAAATCCATCGCAATCCCCAATCCACAAAAACAACAAATACCTAAAATTGACTGATATAAATACTCCTCAAATATAATCTAACTATAATCTTTAAGGTCTTTCTTCCACAAATAAACTTCAAGGTTATGAAAAATCACAGAAGATCAGTGTTTTAAAAGGTGTTTTAGGTAATATATCCCTACAAGATAAATTGGCTTAAGCTTTTGATGTACCTCTGATTTGTATATACTCAGATAAGAATTGCTTAGTTGATTTAAAACACTAAGAAGATTTATTAAACTCCAATTAGAACGAGAATTTACAATCTTAATTATAAGATGAACATAGTGACTCATAGGCTCTTCAAGACAGTTCTTAAAGGAATGAATTGTACAATAAATTTCAGATGGGAATGAAAAATAACATAAGTGAGCTAATTATCGATGATTCGATGATCTATAAAAAGTTACTATACAAAGAAAAAGTAAAGCCAATTAAAGTCTAAAAATAGAAATACCCTGCTTTTATTCAATATTAGCAAGGCTAAAAAAACTTGACATTATCAAAAATTGTATTATAAAAAGTTAATTTAAATAATAAAATACTTGAATTAACTTAATTTACTATATAATTTTATATAGATAAAGTTATTCTGTCCAAGTTAATAAATATGAATAATTTGACCCAAAAAATTTACTTACCATTATTTTTTAATGTTCTTTTATATTTTGATTATAGAAATATCTTCCTAATAGATTTAATAATTCATGACGCCCTCTTTTTATTTTAAATTATATAACTTTAAAACTATTCATAGTATCAGTAATGCCTAAATTGCATTTTACTTTAAGTTTTTTAATTAAATAAATTTATAGATATATTAAATATTATCAGCCTCTCCAATTTGCATATATTATTAATTAAAATATATTTCGATTCTTAGTGTTCATAAAAACTGTAGCAATATAAGATAGAGTGAAAAGAATATGCCTGATTATTGATGGAGGTCATGATGTATTTGTTGAAAACCCTAAAATGTTAAAGAAAATACTCAAGGAATATATCAATGCAAATGCACTGCAGTGATATACCTTAATCTACAAGAATTCATAATTAATTTGAATATAGAATTTTAATTATGCTATTCATACTAATTCTTTCAGTAAATAACTAACAGTAAAATAATAATTAAAGAATAAGATATTTAAATTAAAATAATTGATGATAGTAATAGCCAAAAATATAAACTAATTTCCTTATTATTAATTATAAAGACATTTTATCTATTAATGCTGTTGATAAAAGAATTGACACGCGAGCCTTAACCCAAAAAAGATAATAAAAATGAATAATATCGCCAAATTTACAATTTAACAAGGCCGTTGTATAAATTATTGAGTAGGAGGTAGTATACCAAGTAGCAAAGAAATAACACTTTTTCTTCTGTTAAATTAGAGGAGTAAACTTTAATAAAAAGTTAAACCATTAAGTTTTTAAGGATAATATATCTCAGAAATAATAACTAATTATTTATCTTCATATTTTAGCTTGAAAGTAAAAGGGGTCAACAGTAATGCTAGTTGAATGCAAACTAAATATTTCAAAGTGATCTTCCTGAATAAAAATAAGTTTCATAAATACAACACTCAAGTTAAAATATAGAGATAAGAAATAATATAACATTGAAAGAATAGGAAAATAGTATCATTTTTGTAAAGAAATCAGATCAAGATATAGATAAACTTCCCCCATTTTTAATCTAATTATTATATGTTATTTGTTTAAAAAAATGTTTAGCCTCTAATTAAAAACATAATTCTTACATGTTTATCAAGTTTCTAGATTGCCTAATTAAAAATCTAGCTTTAGTTCTATATTTAAAATCATCTTCGATTTAATATGATTCATTTTTTAAAATCTGAACTAGACCTGTCAATTACTGATCCCTATAAAAACCTATTAGGTTCACAGCTTAAGTCAACTTGAAACTTTTAAAATAGTACCATACAAAACAATACATGTGATACAACCCCATAAAACTTGTAGAAAAAGTTCAACTCATAAAGCACCGCGTAAAATAGTAAATTTCAGATGAAGATGCTTAATACAGGCTATATATTCAAAGAGCATTAATAATCATAAGAGACTGCGAATACTACAAAGAGGTAGATACTTTAATAGAGTTCAAGGAGATATCTAAATTAATACTGAAATTAACTTAGATTTAATGGAATCTTATTTCATTTTAAAATTTATGAAAAGTAATAGAGATATCATGAATTTTATTTGACGAATACTATTCAAGATACTGAGAATCGATGTTAGTCATTGAGCTCAAGAGAATTACCAATATTCTAAAAGTATTTTATTTCTGGGGTGTTACTTATGAATAATAATCATCTAGCTTAAAGTATTTATATGTTTAATCAATAGACGGCTCCAATAATAAAGGTTAAATCCGAAACCTCTTACAATACATAAAGAATAAAAGTTCACTTTCACTTAAGAAAACTGAAAAC
>ARYC01020191.1:0-18937 GCA_000711775.1 Oxytricha trifallax
TTTTGTAAAACGCTTCTTCTATAATTCTATAAACCTTATTTCTCTAGCCTTTAATGTAGATTTCTCGCAGTGGCAACTTTAAGTTTATAAAAGTCAGACAGTCATCTTAATTGCGAAGAATCAGCTCCATCATGGAACAAGTGTTCAATGTTTAGACATCAAAATTAACTAATCTTAGAAACTTCCAGGCAATATTAATTACTCAAGAGATTTATTGAACGAACCAACATGGCTCACCACGGATGAACTTAAATTATGAATTTCTTGCCAGACCCGCAACAGCATTTCTAGGTCGATTTTGAAGACTACCTTGCCCTCCAAAGATCTCGCAATATTTTAACAACCCGATAAGTAAGAAACCATTTTTTAATCCCTGAGCATTTGCTCTTCAGGCTCAATGATTGAATTCTATAGGTGTTTTTCAAACTCTGATTATGGATTGCTATGAGTATTACAAATATCCTGGGCTCGCAAACTAAACCCCAATTGCCTAAAGCTAATTTTAATTAGGACGTTCACTATTTTCGAAACAACTCAACAAAATTAATGGCAAGTCCATAATGGCTTCTCTTGAATGCTGCGCCTGCTAAGTTGAAGTAAACTATTACAGTGTTAATAAATGATGCATGACTCCTCTAGTTGGAATTCCCAAAGTATAAGCGATGAAAATTGAAAGTTTATTTCCAAATGAGCAGTAATGACAAGATTTTTTAAAGTATTGAATGTGAAGATAAATAAGGACTTTCAATTAAATTAAGGAAATTAATCAGGACTCAATAGAACTGTAGAAAATTAAAAGCAAAATGGCATCTAAAAAAATTTATAGATGGATGCTTGTCAATACAATAGCTCGTAATAAGCGCAACTGGACTTACAAATAATAGTAATTATAACTTTTATTTTGAGGTCGAAGCATCCTAACTCGATTGGATATGTCATAATTAGTTCAAATTGGCTTAAGAACGAGGAATTTCAACGAATTTTAAAGAGCTTTTTAGAATGATTTTTCAATCCAAGAGGAGTCTAAGGAAGAGTAATGCGATGCTAATGCAGCAATGAGCAAAGCCCCCCTATAGGAAATTTGTAAATATCGTTAAAACTTTACAGTACTTTTTATCGGCAAACTAATTTTGAAGCTTATTTATGGCTTTTTATAAATGAAAAGTGGGTTTCAATTGGGGCAAGATCGAACTAATAAGGCCCCAGGAAAGCAACAGGAACTTAAAGCAGTTCAAATTTTGAGCGTAAATATTTAGAACGATGATAAGCAGCGTTATCAAGCATTATTATAGTTTTCTACCTCCAATCAGGGTCATTGGAGTCAACCTTTAAATCAGCAATAGGATAAAATAATAAACTGTCAAGCTATTATTTCGACCTTGATTAAAGGTAAAATATAATTTCCCAGACGAGCTTATTCCAACAATAATGCTAACCTGTTTAATTCTTGTAAGAGTAGAGCTATCACGTTTCACTCCTCAAAACGCCCAACCTTTTCGAGGGTTCTTTATCCATTAAATGCTGCTCTCGTTGATGTTTATAATGTCAATACCCATTTTCATCAGCTCAATATAATTATTGGCGGCTAGCTATCTTTGGAGTATGGATTTTTCCCTATTTGTTCTCTTGTCAACGCTGTAGACTTTTTTATAAGATAGGCCAACCTTTTACTTGACAACCTTGCTGAGATAACTTAAAGATATTTTTATTCCAAACTAAGTTATTAGAAACTACTAAAGCTCTGATAGTGTTTTAATCTCTTTATTTTTGGCAAGAAAATCAATAATTGAACTGTAAAGAGATTCAGGAAGTCTTGACTTAACTAATTTCTTGCAATTAGAAGTTTGACTACCTCTTGCTCGATATTTCTTCAAAGCCTCATTGACCATATACCTCGTAACTTTCAATCACCGTTAAATTTAAGTATAAGTACAGGACTCCTCGTAATAGAGCTAAATAATCTTGTTTTACAATTCATTTTGAAATGTTGGAACTGAATGATCTTTAATTTAATCTGGGCAAGCTAAAGACTAGTTTTAATTTTAAATGGATAGCCTATCTATCATCCTCTCAAGAGTTTCAGCATTCCAGCCTTAAATGACTTGCTTAGCATCCATAAATTCCTTTACTTCTCTATCTAGATCATCTTCGTTGTAATTAATTCCTTATTTTCTCAGTACAAACTAAATATGGAGTCTACAGCACTAATATAATGATTCATTCAAAGCACTTTTAGTTAGCAAACCGAAATACAAATTTGAATCCCCACCCGACTCCATTTGAACTCTAGGATCGTACTTTTTATCACTATAGCTTGAAACTCTCTAAAAATTCGATGCCCCCTTCTCAATTTCTTCAATATCCTTTACAGTCCATTTCATTACTGAAATACAAGAAGAGTCAATCACCTTATTGGAAAGGAGTTCAGTAGAGACTTAGATGCAATTTTGATTTTAAGGAGTCTCAATAATTGAGCTACTCTGCTCCTCTCCTTCATCTATTTCAGATTCACTACTATCTCCTTATTCTATCTTCCTGAAGAATCTATTTAAGGTAGTTTGTTTTTAATTAATTCTCTGTGAGTTTTCCATTTCTCTGCTAAAGTTATTTCTAATGAGAGTGAAAGGATTCTTCTAAACAGTAATGCTTTTTGAGAAAGAATATTTGGGTTTTCCCTATTTAATAATTATATATATATATAATGCTTATAATTAATTAATATAAAGTTTATTAATTTAAGACCCCTCAATTAACTACTACTAAAAAGTGCAACAAATAAGAATGCAGAATTAACTTGCAACCGTTAATGTCCACTAAGTCCAAGAGAAGATAGGGAGCAAGAAAGAGCTCCATGACTTTTTGTAGCAGGAATGTGGGGCATACCTTCCCAAAATTGGATGCTGCAATATATACTTCCTGAAAAGCATACTGAATGGAGAGAAAGAAGTAAGTCAAAGGTATTTTAATTATTTTAGTACTTAAAGAGGAGCGAAATTATGGTGGCCGCTGTGCCTCAAATAGAAGGCCTCACTGCTGACGACTTTCTCGATTACGCCAAGAATAAGCCATCGCTCCTCTCCTATCTGCCAGATTAGAGCGACTGGCTCCATCTGGATAAGAAATGGATATGCGATATCCTTCTATCATTGGACAAAGAAGGGATAAACTTAATGATTCTCGAAGCAAAGCAAAAGAGAAGGGAGAGACTGGACTAGTCTCAAAATCTGATTGTTCATATGAAGCCCGAATTTGTTCAAGCTCTTAACAATTCTCTCTCTTACAGTGGTAAGCAGTAAGACAATATAAACAATTATAGTTTAAAAAGGAAGATCAGCACATCTAATCAAAATGACATCTCAGAGAAAGAGGAGAAAAGGGGAGGTTGAGTAAGTAAAGGGTGAGGAGGTAGCAATGAGAGAAGCAAGCAAAAGTACCTCTCAGAGAACAAGAGAATGCGGGATGAATTTAATGGGATGAAATCAACTATCGACGACTTAGTGGGCTACCAGGCATTGGTGCATAAGCTCCATGAGAGTGGCATCATAGAAAATGAAGGAAGACCTTTACAACCCCAGGTTAACGAGTTCATGGAATGACAAATGATTAATACGAGAGTTCATAATAAATACTCTCAAAAGAGTTCGTTAAAATTTAATTTTAAAACAAAACTAATCAGGAAAGCTTGAGATGAAGTCAACTTAATTTATTACAAGATATTACATTACATGTCATTGTCTCTTTCTCTTGTAGTTCTGATGATCAGCCTGCTAAGGGGCTGAGATTCTTTTACCAGTCATTCTTCCATATCGACTTTTAATTACACTGTTATCTTTGTTTGAAGCGACCTTTTCAGAACGCAAGGATGGTTCTGATGGACTGACGACATCACTAAGATCTGCCAAACTTCCATTGCTTGAATCATGTTGCTTGGCATTTGTCTTTTCATCTTTATTTTAAAGATCCATTGAACTCCTACATTCCTAGTTTAAACTGCGATCATTAACTTACCTCGCTTTCTTCTAATGTTTAGTCTTGCTTAAGGCTTTGAGTTTAATTGTAGATTAAGGCAGATCATTTGAATCAATCTTATCTTCATTAATTTTTGCCATTGAATCCATCTTTACAGATACCTCCAGGAAAGGCTCTTAATTATTCAAGGAATTACTATCGTTTTGAATATTTGGAGCCTTTGACTCCTCATTTTAAGCTTTGACACTTTAAACTTGATCTCCTTTTTCGAGATTAGTTTGAGTGAGAATTGCTGATTCTAAATCTCCATGACCATTTTCAGCTTTCAGAGCTTGTTAATCTTTGGAAGCTTCCTCATTGCAATTTGATTTTTGGACTGCCATATCCTCATCACACCATTACTAATAGCTCAGGATAGTCTGAAGAGCAGCAATCTTCATATGAAAATCATTCTCGACCCATTACTGGTGCATTTAAATCACTTATTCGGGTGTTTCTTTAGAGCCTTGCTTGTAAATGATTTGTTTATAAGTACCCTTGCGGTGCAGTCTCCCAACTCTACCAAGTATTTGCTCGGTAGATCTACTTGAAAAAACATCAGCGACTATCAGAAACAGTCCACCGTTAAATTCGATTTCGTGCAATGTTTTCAAGTCCGTGCCTCTGCCTTGCTATTCATTGAGCAGAAAGACTCCATAGAGACCTTCCCCATTTTTAATCGCAAACATTGAGTCAAACTGAGCTTCCAGTTTTGTCCCCTTCAAGTTTTTCATAGGAAAGAATCGTAGTTGCTGAAATCTTCGAAAGTAGTTCTCGATAAAAGTGTAAGAATGTTAAGCTACGATGATAACAGGAGTGAGCTTGCAATAATCAGAAGCAATGCTGTAGATTCTCTAGCAAAAATCAACGAGATTAGTTTTCACTAATTCCTATTCGAGTTTGATCCTTTTGTCTCCAATCATGCTGCTGACTTTGGAAATATCACCTCTTAAGTTTTAAAAGCAAGCGAGAGGCATTTTTGCTCCTTTGCCGTAAGGCTTGAGCCAGTAAACCCAACCACTCGTGCAGCACCATGGAAGAATCGCAAAGTATTTTCCATTTACTTGACGTTTCCCTCAAAAAAGATCCAGTCATACTCATCAATCATGACGATTGATTTGCTCCAAATCAATTAAAAGTCCTCATTGTCCATTATGGACTCCAAGTGCTTTTGCGTCATATAGTAGACGCCGTCCTTGTTCTCATACTGGTTAACATTGACATTTAGACCTAAGCTGGTAATCATGGCTTCAAACCTTTTCTCATCTCGCATTATCAGGTGGTCATTTTTTCCTATCACGAATACAGCTTTTCTGGAACTCTTAGCATGAAGAGCCGCCAATGTTGAACAGAGCAAAGTCTTTCCGTTGCCCACTTCAAAGTTTACAAATGTGAACCGGGAATCTTCCCAAGTCAGGAAGTTGAGGGCGAGCTTTTGAAGAGTGAGGAAGCTGAAGCCCAGTATTTGCTGAAGTCTTATCTACTGATTTGTTTACTGAAAGGCTTTGAAAGACATGTCTTTGTAAAATTCTACTACAGACTAAGAGTCTTTGTTGAGCTTTCTAACTAAGTCAGTAATCGCTTCTTCTCCTCCTCTGTAAAATCACTCGTCTTGTTTGGGACATTTAAGAGCTAATTGAGTTTCGTAAAGTCGGCCCGAAGGCAATCTTAAATGATGTCTCGCCTTTATCCTACTCCCTTTTCTTGATAAATGTAAGCAAGGTTCTTTCCTAGATCTGATATCTCGTCCAGCTTTGAAACTCAGAGAGGATTCCTAAGTCTTAACTCCTGTGATATCTATGAGAGATATGAAATAAAGTCTTCCTGGTCAATAAAGTCCCACTTCGAAACGAAAATTTCACTCAAGGTGCGAATGAAGTTATCCAGCTTTTAATAAAGAGTTGCACTTGAGAGTGAGCAAATTTGAATGAAGTCTCCCACCACATTGATTGGAATGTGCCGAATCAATCTTAAGCCCTGATCTTCTTTGAGAATCTATATAAAAGGCTTGTTGAGACAGAGCAATGTGTTGGGAAGCAGCCAAACTGCTTACGAATCAATCTTGAACTGCTAAAAGGTGCCTATCATCAGTGGAATGATGCCTATGTTGGCTTTGTCTAAGTCTGCTAGTTCATCCTGCAGCCTTTACAAGCACTCTGGCTCGTTAATGAAAATGTAGTTTGATAAGCCCAAAGCCTACTCGGTATTTGGTCGTTAGGCGAGAAGAATTAGGGAGCTCTTAAGTAGGGTCTCATCAATCTCTATGATTTCGTATAAATAGTAAAGCAGAGAGGAGAGAAATAGGCGGGTTTTGATTTGAAGGCTCACTTGGGCTCTTTGATTTAACTCATAGATGTTCCTGAACATGTCTTCGTACAGATTTTCCTAGCAGGCTGATTTAAGATTCTAAAGAAACTCGAGAAGACTCTAGCTGTTCCTATTAAAGATCTTCCAGATGAAGTACTGCCTCTCTTGCGGCTTTAGGATCATGAATTCCCGAATGTAGTGGGAGGTAATTTCTGATTGAATTTTAGCACCGTAGTTGACTTGCGAATTGTGGCTATCAATCCTTTCGTCAACGAGCTCCTTCCCATTCTAGAGAACTTAATTAGAGCCTGTTACTTTCATCTAGACTTTAGCCTGACTTTATATTTCATTTAAATCCTTAGACTTTTGGTCTTTGACTGATTTAGAGTAGCTCTAAGTTGTTCTATTAAGGATAAATTTGCTCACAAACTTTGTGAGATCTCGGGATCCTATGAGTGGCTTGAACTACTCCAGCTCTAGGATCTTGCTAATGTCATAATTGTTAACTGGCAAGATAAGTTTTGCTTTATCAATAAGATCTGGGTGCTCTGCTCCTTCGTATTTGGCTTTTCGACCTCTTTTCTAGACAGCGGCAGCTTTTGGAGGATCTTTGTTTATGTCTGAGCTCTGATCATGATTTAACTCGGAGCAGTTGCTTGAAGCTTAGTCCATGGCAATGCTAGGCAATTAATTTTAGGAGTCTTTCCTTAAATTATCTGTACTTTCTGATGATTCTGCTGAACGTTCTTGCTTTTCTAAATGAAGTGCTTGCATTTTATGTTTTGCGGGTTTTTGATTACTCTAAATTTAAATTACTATTACATCTTAATTAAAAAGAGCGCTTATTAATTAAGCCTTAAATCAAATTCCTCTGTCTTAAATAGCTTTTTCTGCTAGATAATCTAGTAAATCAGAGATTTCTCTGGGCATTTTAGATAGATCATTGTGAACAATTTACAGTGGGGTATGAGTGTTTTGTCCATCATGAATATGCCATTTTTTAGTCGTTTGGTTAATCTGGAAGCCATTTCTCCTTTGATTGATTTAAATGTTTTAGCCGCTAAATAATAAAATATCTTGGCATGTGAACTCTTCAAAAATAGGCATTAAAGCATCATTACAGCCATCTGTGCTTTTAGTAGTACCGTCGATTGCCGCTCTAGACTGTGGTAATAATAAAGGATTGAAACGAGAAATTTTCCAATAGCTCGGCAAAATATTTACCCCCTTTAGATAAAGAATTAAGCTAATTAAGAATTCTTAATACGATTTAACAATAAATTCGATGATTTCATGGACTAGAAGGGCTTAGATAAATGTCTTTAATTGACAAACACAGAGTGAAAGAGACTTGGTTAGTAACGATAAGGATCAGAGATAAGATCGTGGAGTAAGAAAAAGGTTTCTATAAAAATATTATTTTAAAGTCGAAAGAAGAAGATCTACAGTCTTATTTAATTGAGAAGAAGGCCTCATTGAATTAAATATTTGAATTTTTGATTTATCAATTCATTCTTAATTCAAAAATTTAGCTTTACAATGAAATATATTTTTGATTATTTTTATCAGATTTCAATATTGCTAAAATAGATAAAAATAGGAAATCTGAGAAATTAATCAAAAATTAAATATATTATATTAATTTTAACCAACTTTACATTTCGTTTGTATTCGAACACATATAGCTCAATGTTAAATAATTACTCAAATTTTAACCTGAATCACTGATTTTAAAGCAGGATCTTCGAATTTTTCAACTGATTCACTAGTTTAGTTCCCAATAGTCATTTTCACTGTCCAACTTTTAAAATGATTGGCAATCATTGAAATCTTTGACCAAATTCTCGTGATTGAGAGTGGAATCATCATAAATGATCAATATCTCGTTGCTTGATGAGTGTTGGGTGAAATTCAGGACCTTATCGTATTGTCCATGTTTTAAAACCCCCAGCTCAGCAACTTTCAAGTCCTGCTCAACTGTTTGAGCACCAAATTTGACAACTTTAGTGGAGGAGGAGCCAAAATGGTCATTTTTATGAGCGAAAATGAGAGAGGTTTTTGGATTTCTGGGTTTGATTAGTTAAAATTAAAACTTAAAAGTGTGATTTGTAATAAGTGGCTTTAAATCAAGCAATTAAAGATTTAAACTGCTGTTTCTGTATGTATTGGTGTCTTCTCTAGCTTCTACACCCCAACTCATCCTCCTTCATCTCAACTTCACACAAATCCATGCTTGATGGTGCTGCACCACTGCTTCACGCTGAAAGCCCAGAGCTTGTTGACGTCTGTCTTGGTCATTGCCTTCAGAATCTGCGAAAGCCGCTTCACCAGGTGGATCCTATGAAAAGTTAGGCCCAAAATACTTACTTGCTGTCTGCTTGCTCCTAGCGGAGGTGCCTCTTGATGTAGGAGAACAACTGCTCGATGGGGTTAAGCCAGAGTGAATACTCTGCATTGAAGAGGACAGTGACCTTGAACTTCCTAGCAGTCTCCAACACTTCAGAAAACTTGTGTATGACTGCATTGTCCATGAGCAGCACGATCTTCTTCTGGGCGAGATCCTTGTTTGTGCGCAGCTGGCGCAGGGTGTGATAGAGGAAGTTCTCAAATAGCACAGCATCGAAAGCCCCCTCAATGATTTGGCTAGAGATCAGCTGGTCCTTGGTGATGGCTGCCACAAAGCTCATCGAAAATTGCTATCTCTTAGTGGATTCCTTGGTAATTGAGAAATTTCGAGCCAAGACCCCGTAAGACCCCAACCGCTGGTTGACTTGCTGCTTCGCGACTGCGATGGGAGTATAAGTGAATGATGGTAAGGCCTCAATTGCATCGACTACAGCTTGGGTTGCTTGATTACTCCCCTTAATGGACCTAGGGAACTTAGAATCATCTATAAAAGTGTCAAAATCCATAGAATTTGCTTACCTTCCTGTCAATTCTCTGTGATTTCGCTGCTGCTTTGAGGCCTGCTGGACAGCTGCAAGCGTCGAGGAGTGATGCATGCCAAATTTTAATTGCCATTCGCGCTCAATACCTCACTGCCCTTGCGTTGAGTTGATAATAGTCTGAGACTGGCCAGGTTCTGGACCAATGGAGTGAGAACAGAAGCAGATTTGAGAGGGGTTTATGGTTAGCTGCTTGATTTCTTGGAGGAGCTCTATATTCTGATCGCGCTGAATCGCTTCTGCAGGGATGTCTATTGAGCACTGCCCTCTTGGGCTTCTAGGATAGGTGACAGCTGAGTATACTGGTATTTATCGCTGCATTTGACAGGGGTGGCAGCGATGCTTTACTCCTTAACATCAAAGATATGCTGTCTCTAGGCGGAAGATTTCCTCCGTAACTTGGAAAGATCGATTTCGAGTTTGGCATTGAAATTTTTTATGGAACAATTCCAGATCCACCCACTATTCGTGCAGTATTGCCAATTTAGTCTTCTTAAGCTACTATAGAACCCTTACCATCAGATTTGACATCCCTCGAGCTGCTGATGACGCTGTATTCAAATAGTTAAGCAATAGCAGCAATACTTACCTAGGGGTTCACAGAATTGCTTGGGGTCTCAGAATTTCAGCTTTCAGGTCACTTTCATCTTGAATTGAAACTTGGTCTTTCAAAATGGGGTGTTCGGGGTCTTCATTTTATCATACTTTCTGGCCCCATTGATTATAGATGTGTTCGATTCGATGTTAGAGTAGCCAACCAGCATCTCGCCATAATGGATGACATCGTCGGTGACGAGAACCTCAGTCTTACCAACAACAGGGGCCAGAGAGGAGTCAACTTATTGGTTTTCCTTGTGAAGGGCAGCTGAATTGAAACTCCATTGCTTTGTAGGCATGTAATCGCTCCTGAAATTGGATTCATCCACTGATATGATCACTGCATCCTCCAAGAATAGCTGCGCGAGCAGTCTTGACACCCAAAGCCTCTTCTAGTTGAAGGATGGGTCTCTATACTTCGCATTGGCGTTCTGGGCTTTGCCAAATCGTAAATGAAAACTTTCCTTGAGTACCTTTAATAGCGTAGCAACGCTGGGCACTGTGAGGTTCTTATATTCTTAGTCCTTACTCTGCAATTCAAGCAAGTTATGATGCAGGCGCCAGCCAGTGATCTTGTAGATGCCTTGCTGTTCAAGTATAATAGCAATCGCCTTCAGCAACAGCAGGTTGCTCCGCGTATTATTCCTCCCATTCTTGAGCTTTTGTTTTGGATTCAGCACTCTGTGCTCCACCTCATACTTAAACTTCTCGATTGCTTTGTATACAAATCGTCGATCCACACCCATCTCAAGTGCTAAATCCTTGGGTTTCATGCCCACCACCTTGTATTGTTAAACCACTTAGATTTTCTTTAGCGCCAGCTTCGCATCTCGGCGTTTCAGGTAAGGATTCTTGGAGGATCCATTCATTGGTTAATGGTTTGAGTACTCAAGATTTGATAAATCGAAAACCCCACCCTGCTCTTTCATGAAGTCTTGCAAGCCCTACCACAGCTCATCGTTCTACTTTATCTGCAGGCTCTTATGCATTACATTAGAGTTTCTCTACCCTGTATACTGTTATGGCTTTCTAATCATACGAAGGTACTGCTCAAGGCCATAACAAAGCTAGTCATCAGTTGCCAAACTTGAAATATCGACTAACGATGATACTGCTCACTCAACATTCTCCAATGGCAGTCGTATGATTTGCCCACCCAAAATGCCCATCGTTGATGGCGGCACCTACCCATTGTTAAGGAGAGTACCTGAGGAGTAAGTGAGCTTCAATGGCTTAGGAATTGAGGGGAAGTTGGTGCCCAGCACGACCGATGTCCACTTGAGTATAGTCTTCTACTATGGCTTCAGCGCACTCTGCTTGATTTCCTCTAACTCTTGATTGCAGAGAAACCCAAAGTTCAGAATCGACTGCGATGAAAAGGAATTGTATGAATGTTCGCTACCAATCGATGATGTACTGAATGAATGTAACATTTCCAATAACTAAGTGCTGTTCCTTGTGAGGGGTTTATATATATTACAGTCTTTTAAAGTTTAATAGTTAATACTAATAACTCAAATAACACAAAAAACTCAAACCAATGAAAATCATTCTGAGATTTTGAACTATGATTTAAGTCCGATCTTTCAGAATTTTATAATTAATTTAATGATTTTCGAAGATTTCCTGCTTCCCACAGGAACTTTTAACTTCTCCAACACCGATTTCGATAAACTCAGGCACATCTCTTCAGCTATGTAAGGGGATCGTGCCATCAGATTGATGCTGCAACATGCCAAAGTGACTGTGGAGTGCAAGAACTCCAAGCAAAACCTTCTTCAACTGTTCCTTGCTCGAATTCCTCGCATCAGGAAATCCATTCAACATCGCCTTGCTCATGAAGAAGCTGATCCAGTGCAAAGGAATGAACCCTATCCTGACCGAGTACGTTTGCAAGCCAGTAACTTTGTCTCATAGATCATGAGTCAGGTTAGCATTAACACTGCCACCCAGTCTACGTTCACTCTCGCCGAGGCAGAATAATTCCGCAAGGACATGGATGATTTGATTTAATCTAAAAACACCAACATTCAGATCCAGAAAGGTTCAATTCAAAGCCAGACCAACTATACCATCAGTGGTAGTTCATTTTAAGTTAATTACCCTATGCCCGCAGACTACCAATAAAGGAAGTTCACCAAGCCTACGACCAACTAAAATGTCATTAGACTCCTCAAGATTTCAGGACTCGAGATAAAAAATGATGTTGATCTTCTGAATGCTTTCAAAGCCAAGTACAACGATCCCGCAGAACAAGATTTTGTCAAGGAAATCGAGGCTTTGGCAGATGAAGCTGTGCTATAAGAAGCTGAGAGACTGAAGAAGACCTCAAGGGGACAAAGTGCAAACCCATCACCTACCAACCCTCTACCTAAACCAGCAGCAAGCAGCCTAAACTCTTCGAAAAGTCGCACCCAAGTAATCATTATGTTGAAGATGATGATGATGAGGATGATGATGATCAACAATCCCCCAAACAGATGAAGTAACGCGTGACCACTCCCTACAACCTGAGAAACATCCCCTCAGTGAAGAAGACCACCTTCGAAAGCGATTCCAAGAGCAAGTTTGCCAAATAAAGAGACTGCTATACCCCAGAGCCCTCAAGAAACAGACTTCAAAGCCAGAGAGAGCCCAGCTAAAAACAACCCTACAGTGTGAGAAAGAGCAGCAATTTGAACAACTCTGACCATTCAGAGGAAAGGGAGACTCGATATGACAGACATCACCAAAGCCAGACCAGGAAATCAGCTTATGGAAGCCAATTCAGCTGCGCTATGAGAGTTTCTAACTACGAACGACCTGCATGTGGTGTTACTGAAAGCATGATGAACATGAACAAAAGCGTTCCCCCCAATCCTAATGATAATTTCAATTGGGAATTGATTGAGGCAAAGCTAAAAGAGGAATATGAGACTATTCTCAAGAACACGCGGAAGACCTGAAAACCTCTCACTACTTTAGAGATGTGAATTAACTTCTCACCCAGTTCGAAAAGAAATACACGAAGAGTGATTGCTTCGGTGAGTTCCCTCTTCTGGAAATGCTTTAAAATTCCCAAAAATTGAACTCTGGAACCTGTGCTGTTGACTTCTTCTTTGCAAACGAAAAAGTGGTCTAATATCAACTTGAGATGAAAAGAAAATCTTGCTTCGTTGAAAAAGACCGAGAGGTTCAGCTAATTACTCAAACAACGTACAAGAGAATGCTTGGTAAGAGAGCTGAGTAAGTAGACCTTTCAGACGTGATAAAAGAAAATGAAAAGGAGAGATTAAAGAGACAGAGAACCTCTCTCAATTCACTAAACTAAAATAATATTGATGGTGGTGATCCCGATGACGGAGAAGAAGACCAGTAAATGCTTAATGTCGATGCCAATCAAGGCAGCCTTGAGCAACACAGATACCCATTAAGTTCTAGTAAGAAATACCACCAGAAGACTCTAAGCTCAAATGTTGAGTAAGCATCTCAAAGCCAAGTCAAGGACAAGCTTGACATGATCCCCAGCCATTTCTTATTCACTCGCTGTTGGTATGTCAAGGAGAGATTTGAGAGTTACTGCCCTCAGAATATTTCCAATACCCATTCATGATTCAGAAAGCTAATGAATGCTTTGAGTACATACAGGATAATTTCGAGTCTTCTTGGTACAATTACACTGGTTCTCCCTTCTTTAACGCTTCTGTTTACAGACTAATGTTTACTCCTCATCGATTCATCCATTAACCAAACAGAATCAAGGATTACCAGTACAGGGACAAGCATGCATTCAATCCCAATGTAAACTTCTGCAGCAAAGTGCTCAATTGCAAACACTCGACTCCTTACCTTGACTAACTTATGCAGCTTGTGAACCTCTTGAGCGATGGCCTGGTTTATATTGAAAGGAGATCATTCTGTATGCTACTATGTGCACTCTTCAAAGCAGCCCCCTAGGCTATTGTGAACCCCCTCTTCTTGAACCCCATGAAGTTCCCTCTCTTGCATGCTCTCGACTGGCTTGTCTTCGATGAGCTCTCTAGAACATATGTATTCAAAAGGCTCGGTACAATAGATTATAAGAAGGCAAGTTTCTATGAGCTTGGCAGCTTCGGCTAATAGTTTTCTGATAACGAAAAGCTTTTCTCTGATTATCTAGACGACAGGAACTCTATCATTGTAGAGCTGATCTTTCATCAACGTGGTCGAGACATTCCTCAGTCAATATTCGGAGTCATCCGCAAGAATGTTGATGACTCATTGACGATCAAATCTTCGTACAGTAAAAAGACTGTGTTGATCCCCAAAAGTATCGATTCGAAGAATAATGAATTGAAAGAAGCTTGCCAGGTGTTTATACATGATTTTACTGAAGACCCCGCGTTCTCTACAGGTATGAAGCAGGTATTCGAAGTGCGATTCTATGGGTGCACGCTAAGATGTGAAATGGAGAAGACTGTTCTATACTAATACGACGATTTCCAATACAGTGCTCGTTAATTCTTCGTGCGTTTCTTTTCTATGTAACATTTCCATTTGTCTAACTTAATTTATAGGTACTCATCAACCAATCTTCATCAGGCGTACATTGATTTGCATAGAGGAATTGATACCTTCAGAATCAAGTGATAAGACTCACCTATGAAAAAGCCTCGAAATGTGAGACATGGAAGGAAGTTCCGAAAGACTTAGTCATTTACTACAAGACCCCACTTTCGAACAACAAGAATTTCGACTACATTAGTGAATTCGTTGATAGATTTGCTAATAAATCTATTTAAGAACGCTCTGATATGTTAAGTAAGAATTTAATGCTAGCTAAATATTTTAGGGTATGCTCAGAGGCTAAATAAATAATGGTGTGTCTGTAGCTTAGAAGGGATATCCTAACAGGCCTCTAAGCATTATTAACTCAATCTATCAGTTTAACACGCTCGTCACCTTGGTTAAAAACCCTCCCAGAAATTCAGAGCTTCGCACAACCGCAAGGAAAGATCTTTTATTTGCACAGGATGTACTCGAAAGTCTTCATGATACTTTTATGGAACTTATCCATAAATCTTACCAAGAGTATTTCAAGATTTATGAATCAACGTAAGCATATTTTAGATTAAAATTCTATAGTTATCTCCAACTGAAGGAGAATGAATTCCATCCTCTCGTAATGGCACTCAACTGGTCAATCCCTGATGATCTAAAGATTGTAATGGGTCTTATTCAAAGCCTCGCTGATTAAGCATAGAGAAATCCTCCTTGGCCAGATAATTATCTTTCAAAACAACAGAGATATGATGACGAAATTTTTCTTGCCCTAAAAGACCAAGTAAAGAGACTTCCAATCAAAAATCTAGATGGACTGTCTGCCAGAGAATAAGCTCTGCTTGAGAACTCGCCATGGCTTCTCCACTTAAAAGCTTTCAAGAACAGGTTTTTGCACTACAGCTCCAAAAAGAATGACACTCTTCAGTAAGTGGATTTAAATTCTAACATTTCTTTATAGGAAAGTGATTGTTAAACCCCCATCATTCTACATCAGAAAAGTTAACTAGCTTTCAAATGATCATGACAACGCTGTAATGTTTGAAGGACTTACACTCAACAGCATGATATAGATTAGTGATTCTGACTAAGATGTAGAAATGAAAGACGAAGACTTGATGCAGAGCTATAGACTTTCACAAACTCCCTCAAGGATTTCTAATTATGGACAGCCAAGCCAAGCAAATCCTTATCAGCAGTCCCATTCTATAAGATAGTCGCAAGCATTGACAATGTACATGAGCAACACAGATAACAGTACCAGGACAAGATGCAAATCCAGCAAGTTCTCTCATCAGTGAACTAATTCTAGCAGAGAAATCCTACTGAAATTTATGGAACTACACCTATCGGAACATTTCCAAATTACACCAATCAACAGTAATTCTATGAAGGAGTTCACCAAAACTACTCGTAAAACTATCACCAGCAAAGGGATTAGTAGTATAGAGTGTCAACTAACATGAATCAGATGCAGCAGCAGCTTCCTTCAGGGTAACTTAAACAGAAAGGAAATGATTAGAAGCAACAAAAACTATGGCATCAATGATTTCTAGGGTCAGAAAAATTACCAGCAAGATGAAGGCTTCAAGAAAACTCAGAGCAGAGAAACGATTGGTAATGACATGTACAAGCATTACGCTGAAGATGTTAACCGCAGATAGCAATAGAGACAAAAGTAAAAGGAGCTCTTAAAACATAAAAAACTGCCAAAACTACTTGAAGTTGCTTCTTAAAACCAAAGCAAAGACGTCCAATCCTTAAACAGAGGGTAAGCTAACGCAAATGCTTCGAATTAAAGACTGGATAGCAATCAAACGGGTTCCAATTCAAGGTAGAGACCATCCAGTGTTAAATAATTCGATACTGATGAAGATAAAACTTAGGTCATACTCGTGGATGATGAAAATCAACCAGATAAGGGACTCGGTACTTAAATTCAACAGATTGAACCAGACTCATAACACTCTATCAACTAAGGTTACCCTTGGTGATGGAAATGTTCCATAAACTAACTCTTAAGGTTGCAATGACACGTGGGGTAGGAAGCATGATTGAACAATTCCAGGTCTTTATGATGATATCTCAGACGAAAATACGGGATTGTAAAATTAAAACCATGGTTACGGCCAACAAGACGCTGGTCTTAATCAGGGGATGATGACGTCTAAGGACCAATAATAGTAAGTATTCAATAGTATGGGGATATCTGAGGCTGGGAATTCTTTATTTGGTAATACTTCTACCAATCGTGGGCAGAATCAATTTGGGGTTATACCTCAGTAAAACTCGAACCAGTTACCTGGTAGTTCCCATCATGAGACTTCTACCAGTGATGGCACGACTAGTAAGGGTATTACTCCTCAGAGATCTGACCTTTTAAGCAGATCTGTGCTACAGCCTCACCTTAAGAAGCAGCAAACTAGTAACATGAGCATCCCTGGACCCAAACCTAAATAGACTTCTCAATCACAGTCACATGATGAAACTCAGTAGAAGCAGATGAGTGAAGTAGAAAATGCTTCAAGAGAGCAAGCTCACATTGACCAAGCCGTTGGAGATCAAGCTAAGGCTGACCAGGCTGCCAAAGATCAAGCTGCAAGAGACTAAGGTCTCATTGACCAAGTCGTTGGAAATCAAGAAGCAGAAGAAGATGTTTAAGAGTAGAATTAATGAGATTATGATGAAGCTGTCAACCTGAAATGATGTTCACACCTAAGGGCAGCTTGGATCAACAGACTCCTTATATTTTGTTATATTCAAGCATTTATTTCATAGATTTTATATTGATAAAACTTAAACTTTACAACTGTACACATATAGGATGTCTAAATCTTTCTCATCTAAAGTCTACTATTCATTAATTACTTTCTATAATTCACTTTTCATGCCATCAACCGCTTTGCTTCGCAGAGTGCGTTAAAATGCCTGAATTCCCTTCACACTACAACAGTGCTTTATATTATAATTCCCTCTTATTAATTATTAGTAAATTAAAAACCAGGACGCACACATGGAACAGCTAAACTACAGAGACAAGCAGAACGAACCACTCAGGCTGCAGTTCGTCTACCAGCACAACACGCCCAATGCTTACTAAGTGGAGGTGTATAGGAAACGCAAGTATCTACAGCAAGATGATGCTTTTGAGGTGGAGAATCATAAAGGCGACCTATTCTGCAAGTGCGAGGAATTCAACATCAGTGTAAAGGCTGGAGCCGAGTTCAAACTTACAGTAGCCTCCTCAAACAACGACCAAGTGAGAGTGCTCATCACTCCTGTTAATGGCGAGTCATACATGCTTTCTAGCAGCGCTTGATCTACAAGAGGCATTGTAGCTGATGCTGGAGAGAGAGGAGGGGCACTTGAGAGCAGAGCCTTCAGATGATATAGAGTCTTTGATTTAATTTACGTTATTTAATACCTAATTCACTTCCCTAATTCACTCTCGATGTAACCCATCGAATATTAATTTCACACGCTTATAAAACTTTAATTCACTGCTTCAATCGTCGTGATCTGCTGAACTGGGGCTGCCTCACCTGCTGAGGCTGGTTTGCTCGTGAATTCTCTGTGCTGATGATGCTTAGCATGCCTACAACGTGGAAGTGGAGAGTGCGATGCTATCTGTGCTTGCTATGTACTTCAACTCTCTACTTTGAGTCATTGCACTCCGCGATTTGTGCCTTGACCAAGCAACAATTGTATGTATCTGCCTATATCGTTAACAACATACAGAAGACTTGGGTCTGCGTTACAGTTGGTGCAGCTGGTGTGAGCTGCTTGCTTTACATGCTAAAGCTACAGTGTTCAATTGGATCTCTGCTTAGAAGGTAAGCATATCAACTTGCTTCTCATTACAATGCCAGTTAATCCAGTATAGGATCGAGCATTACGATGCAGCTCTGCTGAACACTTATTGAGCTGGTGAGTTTCTTGTGGAGGGAGGGAGGGCAAAGAAGCGTGAAGTAGGATAAGTAGGTAAGCTTCATTCCTTAACTTGCACAGTGTGCCAGCCATAGGGGCTGAGGATGAGTGGGTGTTAAAGCAGAATTACAGAACTTGGGCAGCGATTTCTAAACTACTACTCACTATTGGCTTAGAAATTCAAGTAAGTCAAATCAAATTAATTTCAAAACCCCAAAACATGCTAATCATTTTTTCTAAAGGGTTTTGGGTTTTAGACTTTTCACATGACGCTATTAAACTAATTTTACTACAGAGAGTGTAAGTTTCAAGATTTTATTATAAAATATAGGCAGTTATAAAATTACTGAACGAAGAGAGGCTATTATTTTAACTTTGAGAAAAAGTTCTAAACTTTAATACTTAAGATTTTAACAAAATCTCAAATCATAACAAGATTTTGATTATCAAAAACTAAAAGAAGATTATTTCAATAATCAAAATAAATATTGAAATCATTCAATATTGCCAAGTTAGCAGCCAGCCCTCGCTCAGCAATAAACTGAGCTCAGACCAGCCGTGAGGAAAAAACAAAAAGAAAGACAAGAGAAGGAGACAACAGACAAAACCTATGGTGGCCATCTAATCGTAAATCA
>ARYC01020192.1:0-10211 GCA_000711775.1 Oxytricha trifallax
AAGATGGTAAGGCCTCAATTGCATCGACTACAGCTTGGGTTGCTTGATTACTGCCCTTAATGGACTTAGGGAACTTAGAATCATCTATAGAAGTGTCAAAATCCATAGAATTCGCTTACCTTCCTGTCGGTTCTTTGTGATTTAGCTGCTGCTTTGAGGCCTGCTGGACAGCTGCAAGCGTCGGGGAGTGATGCATGCCATATTTTCGTTGCCATTCGCGCTCAATACCTCGCTGCCCTTGCGTTGAGTTGATTATAGTCTGAGACTGGCCAGGTTCTGGACCAATGGAGTGAGAACAGAAGCATATTTGAGAGGGGTTTATGGTTAGCTGTGATTTCTTGGAAGAGCTCTATATTCTGATCGCGCCGAAGCGCTTCTGCAGGGATGTCTATTGAGCACTGCCCTCTGGGGCTTCTAGGATAGGTGACAGCTGAGTATACTTGTATTTGTCGCTGCATTTGACAGGGGTGGCAGCGATTCTTTACTCCTTAACCTCAAAGATATGCTCTCTCTAGGCGGAAGATTTCCTCCGTAACTTTGTAAAGATCGATTTCTAGTTTGGCCTTGAAATTTTTTATGGAACAATTCCAGATCCAGCCACTATTCGTGCAGTATTGCCAATTTAGTCTTCTTAAGCTACTATAGAACCCTTACCATCAGATTTGACATCTCTCGAGCTGCTGATGACGCTGTATTCAAATAGTTAAGCAAAAGCAGCAATACTTACTTCGAGGTTCCCAGAATTGCTTGGGGTCTCAGAATTTCAGCTTTCAGGTCACTTTCATCTTGAATTGAAACTTGGTCTTTCAAAAATGGGGTGTTCGGGGTCTTCATTTTATCATACTTTCTGGCCCCATTGATTATAGATGTGTTCGATTCGATGTTAGAGTAGCCAACCAGCATCTCGCCATACTGGATGGCATCGTCGGTGACGAGAACCTCGGTCTTCCCAACAGCATGGGCCAGGGAGGAGTCAACTTATTGGTTTTCCTTGTGAAGGGCAGCTGAATTGAAACTCCATTGCTTTGTAGGCATGTAATCGCTCCTGAAGTTGGATTCATCTACTGATATGATCACTGCATCTTCAAAGAATAGCTGCGCGAGCAGTCTTGACACCCAAAGCCTCTTCTCGTTGAAGGATGGGTCTCTATACTTCGCATTGGCGTTCTGAGCTTTGCCAAATCGTAAATGGAAACTTTCTGGAGTACTTTTAATAGCGTAGCAACGCTGGGCACTGTTAGGTTCTTAAATTCTTAGTCCTTACTCTGCAATTCAAGCAAGTTATGATGCAGGCGCCAGCCAGTGATCTTGTAGATGCCTTGCTGTTCAAGTATAGTAGCAATCGCCTTCAGCAACAGCGAATTGCCCCGCGTATTCTTCCTCCCATTCTTGAGCTTTTGTTTTGGATTCAGCACTCTGTGCTCCACCTCATACTTGAACTTCTCGATTGCTTTGTATACAAATCGTCGATCCACACCCATCTCAAGTGCTAAATCCTTGGGTTTCATGCCCTCCACCTTGTATTGTTAAACCACTTAAATTTCTTTAGCGCCAGCTTCGCATCTCGACGTTTCAGGAAAGGATTCTTGGAGGATCCATTCATTGGTTAATGGTTTGAGTACTCACGATTTGATAAATCAAAAACCCCACCCTGCTCTTTCATGAAGTCTTGCAGGCCCTACCACAGCTCATCGCTCTACTTTATCTGCAGGTTCTTATGCATTACATTAGAGTTTATCTACCCTGTATACTGTTATGGCTTTCTAATCATACGAAGGTACTGCTCAAGGCCATAAAAAAGCTAGTCATCAGTTGCCAAACTTGAAATATCGACTAACGATGATACTGCTCACTCAACATTCTCCAATGGCAGTCGTATAATTTGTCCACCCAGAATGCCCATCGTTGATGGCGGCACCTACCCATTGTTAAGGAGAGTACCTGAGGCTAAATTCAAGGCTTAGGAATTGAGGGGAAGTTGGTGCCCAGCACGACCGATGTCCACTTGAGTATAGTCTTCTACTATGGCTTCAGCGCACTCTGCTTGATTTCCTCTAACTCTTGATTGCAGAGAAACCCAAAGTTCAGAATCGACTGCGATGAAAAGGAATTGTATGAATGTTCGCTACCAATCGATGATGTATTGAATGAATGTAACATTTCAATAACTAAGTGCTGTTCCTTGTGAGGGGTTTATATATATTACAGTCTTTTAAAGTTTAATAGTTAATACTAATAACTCAAACCACACTAAAAAATCAAACCAATGAAAATCATTCTGAGATTTTGAACTATGATTTAAGTCCGATCTTTCAGAATTTTATAATTAATTTAATGATTTTCGAAGATCTCCTGCTTCCCAGGAACTTTTAACTTCTCCAACACCGATTTCGATAAACTCAGGCACATCTCTTCAGCTATGTAAGGGGATCGTGCCATCAGATTGATGCTGCAACATGCCAAAGTGACTATGGAGTGCAAGAACTCCAAGCAAAACCTTCTTCAACTGTTCCTTCCTCGCATCAGGAAATCCATTCAACATCGCCTTGCTCATGAAGAAGCTGATCCAGTGCAAAGGAATGAACCCTATCCTGACCGAGTACGTTTGCAAGCCAGCCAGTAACTTTGTCTCATAGATCATGAGTCAGGTTAGCATTAACACTGCCACTCAGTCTACGTTCACTCTCGCCGAGGCAGAATAATTCCGCAAGGACATGATGATTTGATTTAATCTAAAAACATCAACATTCAGATCCAGAAAGGTTCAATTCAAAGCCAGACCAACTATACCATCAGTGGTAGTTCATTTTAAGTTAATTACCCTATGCCCGCAGACTACCAATAAAGGAAGTTCACCAAGCCTACGACCAACTAAAATGTCATTAGACTCCTCAAGATTTCAGGACTCGAGATCAAAAATGATGTTGATCTTCTGAATGCTTTCAAAGCCAAGTACAACGATCCCACAGAACAAGATTTTGTCAAGGAAATCGAGGCTTTGGCAGATGAAGCTGTGCTATAAGAAGCTGAGAGACGGAAGAAGACCTCAAGGGGACAAAGTGCAAACCCATCACCTACCAACCCTCTACCTAAACCAGCAGCAAGCAGCAAGCAGCCTAAACTCTTCGAAAAGTCGCACCCAAGTCAATCATTATGTTGAAGATGATGATGATGAGGATGATGATGATCAACAATCCCCCAAACAAATGAAGTAACGCGTGACCACTCCCTACAACCTGAGAAACATCCCCTCAGTGAAGAAGACCACCTTCGAAAGCGATTCCAAGAGCAAGTTTGCCAAATAAAGAGACTGCTATACCCCAGAGCCCTCAAGAAGCAGACTTCAAAGCCAGAGAGAGCCCAGCTAAAAACAACCCTACAGTGTGAGAAAGAGCAGCAATTTGAACAACTCTGACCATTCAGAGGAAAGGGAGACTCGATATGACAGACATCGCCAAAGCCAGACCAGGAAATCAGCTTATGGAAGCCAATTCAGCTGCGCTATGAGAGTTTCTAACTACGAACGACCTGCATGTGGTGTTACTGAAAGCATGATGAACATGAACTAAAGCGTTCCCCCAATCCTAATGATAATTTCAATTGGGAATTGATTGAGGCAAAGCTAAAAGAGGAATATGAGACTATTCTCAAGAACACCATCGCGGAAGACCTGAAAACCTCTAACTACTCTATAGATGTGATTTAACTTATCACCCAGTTCGAAAAGAAATACGCGAAGAGTGATTGCTTCGGTGAGTTCCCTCTTCTGGAAATGCTTTAAAATTCCCAAAAAATGAACTCTGGAACCTGTGCTGTTGACTTCTTCTTTGCAAACGAAAAAGTGGTCTAATATCAACTTGAGATGAAAAGAAAATCTTGCTTCGTTGAAAAAGACCGAGAGGTTCAGCTAATTACTCAAACAACGTACAAGAGAATGCTTGGTAAGAGAGCTGAGTAAGTAGACCTTTCAGACGTGATAAAAGAAAATGAAAAGGAGAGATTAAAGAGACAGAGAACCTCTCTCAATTCACTAAACTAAAATAATATTGATGGTGGTGATCCCGATGACGGAGAAGAAGACCAGTAAATGCTTAATGTCGATGCCAATCAAGGCAGCCTTGAGCAACACAGATACCCATTAAGTTCTAGTAAGAAATACCACCAGAAGACTCTAAGCTCAAATGTTGAGTAAGCATCTCAAAGCCAAGTCAAGGACAAGCTTGACATGATCCCCAGCCATTTCTTATTCACTCGCTGTTGGTATGTCAAGGAGAGATTTGAAGAGTTACTGCCCTCAGAATATTACCAATACCCATTCATGATTCAGAAAGCTAATGAATGCTTTGAGTACATACAGGATAATTTCGAGTCTTCTTGGTACAATTACACTGGTTCTCCCTTCTTTAACGCTTCTGTTTACAGACTAATGTTTACTCCTCATCGATTCATCCATTAACCAAACAGAATCAAGGATTACCAGTACAGGGACAAGCATGCATTCAATCCCAATGTAAACTTCTGCAGCAAAGTGCTCAATTGCAAACACTCGACTCCTTACCTCGACTAACTCACGCAGCTTGTGAACCTCTTGAGCGATGGCCTGGTTTATATTCAAAGGAGATCATTCTGTATGCTACTATGTGCACTCTTCAAAGCAGCCCCCTAGGCTATTGTGAACCCCCTCTTCTTGAACCATGAAGTTCCCTCTCTTGCATGCTCTCGACTGGCTTGTCTTCGATGAGCTCTCTAGAACATATGTATTCAAAAGGCTCGGTACAATAGATTATAAGAAGGCAAGTTTCTATGAGCTTGGCAGCTTCGGCTAATAGTTTTCTGATAACGAAAAGCTTTTCTCTGATTATCTAGACGACAGGAACTCTATCATTGTAGAGCTGATCTTTCATCAACGTGGTCGAGACATTCCTCAGTCAATATTCGGAGTCATCCGCAAGAATGTTGATGACTCATTGACGATCAAATCTTCGTACAGTAAAAAGACTGTGTTGATCCCCAAAAGTATCGATTCGAAGAATAATGAATTGAAAGAAGCTTGCCAGGTGTTTATACATGATTTTACTGAAGACCCAGCATTCTCTACAGGTATGAAGCAGGTATTCGAAGTGCGATTCTATGGGTGCACGCTAAGATGTGAAATGGAGAAGACTGTTCTATACTAATACGACGATTTCCAATACAGGACTCGTTAATTCTTCGTGCGTTTCTTTTCTATGTAACATTTCCATTTGTCTAACTTAATTTATAGGTACTCATCAACCAATCTTCATCAGGCGTACATTGATTTGCATAGAGGAATTGGATACCTTCAGAATCAAGTGATAAGACTCACCTATGAAAAAGCCTCGAAATGTGAGACATGGAAGGAAGTTCCGAAAGACTTAGTCATTTACTACAAGACCCCACTTTCGAACAACAAGAATTTCGACTACATTAGTGAATTCGTTGATAGATTTGCTAATAAATCTATTTAAGAACGCTCTGATATGTTAAGTAAGAATTTAATGCTAGCTAAATATTTTAGGGTAAATGCTCAGAGGCTAAATAAATAATGGTGTGTCTGTAGCTTAGAAGGGATATCCTAACAGGCCTCTAAGCATTATTAACTCAATCTATCAGTTTAACACGCTCGTCACCTTGGTTAAAAACCCTCCCAGAAATTCAGAGCTTCGCACAACCGCAAGGAAAGATCTTTTATTTGCACAGGATGTACTCGAAAGTCTTCATGATACTTTTATGGAACTTATCCATAAATCTTACCAAGAGTATTTCAAGATTTATGAATCAACGTAAGCATATTTTAGATTAAAATTCTATAGTTATCTCCAACTGAAGGAGAATGAATTCCATCCTCTCGTAATGGCACTCAACTGGTCGATCCCTGATGATCTAAATATTGTAATGGGTCTTATTCAAAGCCTCGCTGATTAAGCATAGAGAAATCCTCCTTGGCCAGATAATTATCTTTCAAAACAACAGAGATATGATGACGAAATTTTTCTTGCCCTAAAAGACCAAGTAAAGAGACTTCCAATCAAAAATCTAGATGGACTGTCTGCCAGAGAATAAGCTCTGCTTGAGAACTCGCCATGGCTTCTCCACTTAGAAGCTTTCAAGAACAGGTTTTTGCACTACAGCTCCAAAAAGAATGACACTATTCAGTAAGTGGATTTAAATTCTAACATTTCTTTATAGGAAAGTGATTGTTAAACCCCCATCATTCTACATCAGAAAAGTTAACTAGCTTTCAAATGATCATGACAACGCTGTAATGTTTGAAGGACTTACACTCAACAGCATGATATAGATTAGTGATTCTGACTAAGATGTAGAAATGGAAGACGAAGACTTGATGCAGAGCTATAGACTTTCACAAACTACCTCAAGGATTTCTAATTATGGACAGCCAAGCCAAGCAAATCCTTATCAGCAGTCCCATTCTATAAGATAGTCGCAAGCATTGACAATGTACATGAGCAACACAGATAACAGTACCAGGACAAGATGCAAATCCAGCAAGTTCTCTCATCAGTGAACTAATTCTAGCAGAGAAATCCTACTGAAATTTATGGAACTACACCTATCGGAACAATTCCAAATTACCCAAATCAACAGTAATTCTATGAAGGAGTTCACCAAAACTACTCGTAAAACTATCACAAGCAAAGGGATTAGTAGTATAGAGTGTCAACTAACATGAATCAGATGCAGCAGCAGCTTCCTTCAGGTACAACTTAACAGAAAGGAAATGATTGGAAGCAACAAAAACTATGGCATGAATGATTTCTAGGGTCAGAAAAATTACCAGCAAGATGAAGGCTTCAAGTAAACTCAGAGCAGAGAAACAATTGGTAATGACATGTACAAGCATTACGCTGAAGATATTACCCGCAGATAGGAATAGAGACAAAAGTAAAGGTAGCTCTTACAACATAAAAAACTGCCAAAACTACTTGAAGTTGCTTCTTAAAACCAAAGTAAAGACGTTCCATCCTTAAACAGAGGGTAAGCTAACGCAAATGCTTCGAATTAAAGACTGGATAGCAATCAAACGGGTTCCAATTCAAGGTAGAGACCATCCAGTGTTAAATAATTCGATACTGATGAAGATAAAACTTAGGTCATACTCGTGGATGATGAAAATCAACCAGATAAGGGACTCGGTACTTAAATTCAACAGATTGAACCAGACTCATAACACTCTATCAACTAAGGTTAACCCCTTGGTGATGGAAATGTTCCATAAACTAACTCTTAAGGTTGCAATGACACGTGGGGTAGAGCATGATGGAACAATTCCAAGTCTTTATGATATCTCAGACGAAAATACGGGATTGTAAAATTAAAACCATGGTTACGGCCAACAAAACACTGATCTTAATCAGGGGATGATGACGTCTAAGGACCAATAACAGTAAGTATTCAATAGTATGGGGAATCTGAGGCTGGGAATTCTTTATTTGGTAATACTTCTACCAATCGTGGGCAGAATCAATTTGGGGTTATACCTCAGTAAAACTCGAACCAGTTACCTGGTAGTTCCCATCATGAGACTTCTACCAGTGATGGCACGACTAGTAAGGGTATAACTCCTCAGAGATCTGACCTTTTAAGCAGATCTGCGCTACAGCCTCACCTCAAGAAGCAGCAAACTAGTAACATGAGACCCAAACCTAAATAGACTTCTCAACCACAGTCACATGATGAAACTCAGTAGAAGCAGATGAGTGAAGTAGAAAATGCTTCAAGAGAGCAAGCTCACATTGACCAAGCCGTTGGAGATCAAGCTAAGGCTGACCAGGCTGCCAAAGATCAAGCTGCAAGAGACTAAGCTCCCATTGACCAAGTCGTTGGAAATCAAGAAGCAGAAGAAGATGTTTAAGAGTAGAATTAATGAGATTATGATGAAGCTGTCAACCTGAAATGATGTTCACACCTAAGGGCAGCTTGGATCAACAGACTCCTTATATTTTGTTATATTCAAGCATTTATTTCATAGATTTTATATTGATAAAACTTAAACTTTACAACTGTACACATATAGGATGTCTAAATCTTTCTCATCTAAAGTCTACTATTCATTAATTACTTTCTATAATTCACTTTTCATGCCATCAACCGCTTTGCTTCGCAGAGTGCGTTAAAATGCCTGAATTCCCTTCACACTACAACAGTGCTTTATATTATAATTCCCTCTTATTAATTATTAGTAAATTAAAAACCAGGACGCACACATGGAACAGCTAAACTACAGAGACAAGCAGAACGAACCACTCAGGCTGCAGTTCGTCTACCAGCACAACACGCCCAATGCTTACTAAGTGGAGGTGTATAGGAAACGCAAGTATCTACAGCAAGATGATGCTTTTGAGGTGGAGAATCATAAAGGCGACCTATTCTGCAAGTGCGAGGAATTCAACATCAGTGTAAAGGCTGGAGCCGAGTTCAAACTTACAGTAGCCTCCTCAAACAACGACCAAGTGAGAGTGCTCATCACTCCTGTTAATGGCGAGTCATACATGCTTTCTAGCAGCGCTTGATCTACAAGAGGCATTGCAGCTGATGCTGGAGAGAGAGGAGGGCACTTGAGAGCAGAGCCTTCAGATGATATAGAGTCTTTGATTTAATTTATGTTATTTAATACCTAATTCACTTCCCTAATTCACTCTCGATGTAACTCATCGAATATTAATTTCACACGCATATAAAACTTTAATTCACTGCTTCAATCGTCGTGATCTGCTGAACTGAGGATGCCTCACTGCTGAGGCTGGTTTGCTCGTGAATTCTCTGTGCTGATGATGCTTAGCATGCCTACAACGTGGAAGTGGAGAGTGCGATGCTATCTGTGCTTGCTATGTACTTCAACTCTCTACTTTGAGTCATCGCACTCCGCGATTTGTGCCTTGACCAAGCAACAATTGTAAGTATATGCCTATATCATTAACAACATACAGAAGACGTGGGTCTGCGTTACAGTTGGAGCAGCTGGTGTGAGCTGCTTGCTTTACATGCTAAAGCTACAGTGTTCAATTGGATCTCTGCTCAGAAGGTAAGCATATCAACTTGCTTCTCATTACAACGCAAGTAAATCCAGTATAGGATCGATTTACGATGCAGCTCTGCTGAACACTTATTGAGCTGGTGAGTTTCTTGTGGAGGGAGGGAGGGCAAAGAAGCGTGAAGTAGGATAAGTAGGTAACCTTCATTCCTTAACTTGCACAGAGTGCCAGCCATAGGGGCTGAGGATGAGTGGGTGTTAAAGCAGAATTACAGAACTTGGGCAGCGATTTCTAAACTACTACTCACTTTTGGCTTAGAAATTCAAGTAAGTCAAATCAAATTAATTTCAAAACCCCAAAACATGCTAATAATTTTTTCTAAAGGGTTTTGGGTTTTAGACCTTGCACATGCTGACATCAAATAAAATTCCTGACAGATACTGTAAGTTTCAAAATTTTATTATAGAATATAGGCTACAACAAAAAAACTAAACTAAGAGAGGTTCTTATTTCAACTTTAAGAAAGGTTTTATACTTTAATACTTAAGATTTCAACAAAATCTCAAATCATAACAAGATTTTGATTATCAAAAACTAAAAGAAGATTATTTCAATAATCAAAATAAATATTGAAATCATTCAATATTGCCAAGTTAGCAGCCAGCCCTCGCTCAGCAATAAACTGAGCTCAGACCAGCCGTGAGGAATAATGATAAATCAGACAAGACAAAGAACTTAAACCTAACCCTAACCTAAGAATCCCTATGGTGGCCACTTAATAAGAATCAAACCAGACAAATCTTGGTGCCGAAGCGCGTAAAGAGGGTGCCGAAGCTCGCAAGTGGTGCCGAAGAGCGTAAAGAGGGTGCCGAAGCTCGCAAGTGGTGCCGAAGCGCGTAAAGAGGGTGCCGAAGCTCGTAAATGGTGCCGAAGCGCGTATATTTAGTAGGATTTATTTCTTTGTGGGGAGTTCCACCCCACCTCTCTCTCCAACCTTGAACCTATAGAAAACATTAACAAGATAATAAAATTCTAATGAGAAAGATTTGGAACAAAATACTTACCTTTAAATTATTGAATCTTGAGTTGCTCATGCCTCTAAAATCTCTCTGAATTGCGCTGCTGTTGTTGAATCTAAAAAAAGATTTAAAATAAGTAAAATGATTATAAAAAAAATTGGAACGATACTTACCT
>ARYC01020193.1:0-16659 GCA_000711775.1 Oxytricha trifallax
CTTTCTGAAAACTGAAGCTAATGTACTATTCTTAAATATATTGAATTTAAAATTCTCTGTAGAGCTTTAACTTGTACAAATAAGACTATTTGGGTAATTAAATATGTAAATATTTAAATTTCCCAGACTTTAAGAATATTCATATCCTCTAAGAATAAAAGGTTGAACGAAAGGGGTGGCTAAAATTATAATTATTATTAATTTATAGCTTAATTTACTACAATTTATAGTAAATTTATATTCGGAATTTGATGTCCCTTAAAGTTAGAACCTGAAATTTTGAAATTTAGATAATAATCTAAGTTTAAAAACTTTAAATGATAACTTTAAGAAATCGCTTACAATGAAAAATGTGACTTCAATTGTCTTTACTAGTAATGTGGAAATTATTACTTTTTAATTCAAGCAAGATTCTTAGTATCACATGTAAGCATTTTAATAAGAAAATGTTTGAAAGGTTTATAATAAAATAAAAATATAATTAACTAGCTTAACAAGTAAATAAGTAAGCCATTTTTACAAACATATAACTATCTTGCATCTTCAATATCTAAACACTCTCTTCATATAACTATAAATAACTAATCAAATATTATTATATAAGTAACAATTATAATTTAAATATTTTACTTTCAATATTAGAATGGCATCACCCTCAAAGATTAGACCAGATTCCCTCGTCCACTCATAAAAGATTGAATATTATAAATTTAAATTTTTACCATAGATTTATTAATATAAAAATTTTGAATTATTGCATGCAAGTATTTAAAGTATTTAGTATGTTTATTTTTGTATTTAATCAGTAATCTGTATTCAACTATGCAAAGTATGCAGATATGGAGAATGAGCTGACTCCAGAGGTCTTAGTAGACTTTTTATGCAGTAGATTCGATCAGCAAAAACAAAACCTTATCGATAGAGTAAGTAATATATTAGTGAATATTTAATGGTGAATTCTTTTCACAAAGATTCATCAAGAAAAAACTAAATGTCGAAGGTTTATAAGAATATTGTAAAGATATAATAAAAATGATGTCAATTATTGAAAAAAATGAGAAAGTCATCTTTTTCAGGAATCTATAGCTTTATCTTTTAGTCTCTATTGTCAAAACAATTTCTTTTCAAAGTCCATAAAGCTTAATTTTTTATTACTATAAAAGTTTTCTTTTAGAAAATGGATAGTTAATTATTTATAAAGTTAAAAATTAACCTCGTTAACTGAGTAGATCTCGTCCAATATTTAAATGAAAAATTTTATTCAGTCATAAAAGAGTATTTAAGAAGAACATATAATGATTCTTATTTCTAGTTACCAAAATATGATATTCTCAAAAATAAAATCATTGAAATAGGAAATATCTCTTAAAGTAATTTTAAGTTAGCGATAAAATTAATATAGCTTAGCTTTTCAATGACCTACTTTTCTAAATAGATTAATTTCTGTTTAAAATCTTCAAAAGTGATTCTGAATTATTAATAAAAGTTTAGGAATCTTTTCTGTAAATGATTTAGGCTAAATAAATTGATTAAATTTAAATGAGTTTAGTTAAGTTTAGATAAAGTGATTCTTAAAATATGTAAAAACTTTAAGCTCAATTAATAGCAAGAAAAACTTTTGACAATTCATGTATCTTTGCTAAGGATGCTTATTTAAATTTGGCGTTAGAAATTTCAATTGTGTACAAAACGTTTCAATGAGTTTTTTTATTTTTTTGGAATCACTGTGAAACCATTTTATTACATAATATTTTACTAAATATATTTTACTAAATTATTGAATATTATTTTACGAATTATTAATTGCTGATAGGATCAAAATTATTATACTTTTATTTTAGAAAGTTTCTTGTCTCTTATTATTGACTATAAATAAAAGATAAAGGAAATAACTTTTCAGATTTAATGTTAAATTATTAATAAAATATATATAGAAAAATGAATGTACATAAATTGTGTATCTTTACTTTTAGTTGAAATAATTCTTAGGATTATTTTATTCGAATTATTATTTCAAATTCATTTATGTATATAAAATACTTATAGTAAACTTTATTACAACAAGAGAAGTCTGATATACATCAAACAGTCAATGAATTGCAAAAAATCTAAAATGACAAGGAAAAGAAAGTCAAATATGTAAGTTGAAAGATAAACATAAACATTATTGGGGGTTTTTTCCTACAAATTAATACCTCAAACGATTAAAAATATAGTTAATTTAACACTTTTTTATTACAGATCCTTGAAAAGAGACAACAAGAAGCCATCCAAATCAAGTCTTTGAATAAGGTGATAACAGAAAACCAAAAGAAAATCGAGGAGAAGCGTCAAAAGATTTAAGATAAGCGTGGTCCTATCAAGCAACTCTCCGAAGCCCTAGAAGTCACTAAGAAAGAAATTAATGAGAAAAACTTAAAAGCCGTCTTCAAATACCTTGAGAGAAAGAACAACGAAGCCCCTGTATACGTTATGGACGCATTATTATTAATATTTAATGATGTACGTTATGGAGGCATTAATTGGCTTAATGAGAGGCAGCAAGCGTGCTGATGCCATGTCAGTAGAATTGTACACTAAAGTGCACGAAGGATTCATGATGGCCTTGAACAGAATTGATGTCAAACAGTTGAATGTTGACTACTGCTAGGAGCATCTGGACAACCTCAGAGATAAGTACGATCATGTTTTGAGGGAGGAGGGTTTCGATATTTTCAGACCACACAGAAACATTCTTTCCAAGATTTGCCTCTTGGCTATGCTTGGAAGTGACGAATACAAGCTTGAACAGTAAACCTTATAAATTGATTTATTCGAGATGCGTGATTTTTAATAACAAATACTCCTTTAATTTCATTTTGACTTTTAATTTCAAGTTTAAATCTAGAAGAAAGAGATTGAGATTGAAAATTCCCAAAAGTAAATCGAGTAAAAAGAGAACCTCTTGAAAATTTTAGACTTGCACGAATTCATAGCTGAAGACATTGAATATTTCGAGATAAATCATGTATAAGTGTTCAATGAGAAAGAGAGAAGTATCGATGAGGAGTTAAAGACCATAAAGTAGCAGTTAGCTGATATTGAATCATAATTCTTTGCAGATTTGAACTGAGTTTTAAAGAGGACAATTTTTATATAACCCAAGATATTTAAAATTAAGTGATGAACTAGTTTGCACTATTGAAAGAAAACGTTTAGAAAAATATATACTATCATTATCACATAAGAACATTTAATAAGATTCTAAATGTTTTCTTATTAATGTGTCTTTCTTTTCATGGTATACCATTGTTTTATTGTTAAGTGAAGAAAATCGAATAAACTTTATAATCAATTTGAAACAAAAAATCAGGTTTTTCATTCTTTAATAAGCCTACCAAGTTTGAGTATTTTATAAGTTGCCCAATCATTTGAAATGTTATCTCTCTATTTCTTTTCTTAATTGAGTTTTTCAACAGCCTTATGGTACTTTTATCTCATCTATTTTTCATGTTAAGCTGTTTGATGCTTTCTGTGGTTAAGCCAATCTAAAACACTAATTACTTGGAATACTGGAACATCAACAGTCGCATCGAATGACTAGTCTCTTATTTTTTAAGTGTTTAGTGAAATGTTACAGTCAACGCAATCTAAAATAAAGAATATTAAATACTTTATTAAAACTTAACTTACTTTAGTTAGATGAATTTAACTACGAGAGATTTGTTTAATTAGTGTAGTGACTTCTATTTGAAATAAAGGAAAACGGATCGCTTTTAGTTTACAGTGAACTTTTTCTACTTTAATTTTAGAAATAACTCCCTGGTTGTAAGGATGAATTGTGACTGTTGTTGCTAGATCCTCTTTGATGTATTAAAGGCTAGTACTAATTTCCATAAATATATGAAGGTAGAGAAGCTGGTACTTATTCTAGCTACATTTAAGACCCAATTTTATTTTTCTATTCTTCTATATCAATGAATTTGTGTAAGTTTTTGAGATTTTCTCTTTCAACCTCTATTTTCATTAATTTTTCATCATTTTATTTGCATTTATTTTCGACTTTCAAAGCAACATTATCAATGAACTTTCGGTCAGCTTATAACTTTTGTTCAACTGAGACTTAGTCATCTCTGTGATTCCTGACTGTTTTAATTAATTGATGAATTTTCACAATTTCCACATCGGCTTAGTTCTTGATCTTTTTCTGCTCTTCATCTTATAACTTAGATCTATTTTGTTATTAAGCTTGCTGCTCTGATAATGCACGTTGTCTCTACTACTCTTGCTAATATTATTACTACTAAAAGTGATGGTGTTGAAGTTGAGACAGATATTAGTGCTAGGATTCTTGGGATTGCTTGTATGCTTGAAATTAAGTCAATATTGACTTGTCCAATTTCTGGAGATTTTCAAGTGCTAGCTTAGCTTTTTCAAAGTTATCTTTAGGTTAATTTTGTTGTAAAACTCTTTTAACGAAAATTAAAAAGTAAAAAATGGAAGTCAAAAATATAATTATTTTAGCTATTATTATATATAAGATAATTTTATCCAAAAATATAATCTCCTATATAAAGTATTTTAATGGTAAACATAAAACATACCTTTATACTTTTAAAAATTATATGCGAATCTTATATTTTATATATATGTAATTAGGGTTTTAATATAGGTATAGATTGATTATTGAACGATTTATTCAAATTCCTTAACCCAACATAATTATTATTATTTTAACCACCTATCGGTTATAAAGTTCTTGGCAAGCTCTAACTTAATACATGATGAGGTACTGTTTAAAAAGGATTTTATGCAAAACTAAAACCTAAATCCTTTTACATACCATTATTTTGTAACTTCTACTAAGTTAATTGATACAAATTTTATGTAATGTCATTCCCACCTGCATTTAGTGGATTTATGCCAAAATTTGCAGTGTGTTATTGATAAGGATTGCTCATTGTCATTTTTTGAAAATCCACACCATTAATATCAAGTTGTTGTCTCTGAAATCTGCTGTTAAGAGATCTGGCTTAATCAGTTTCATTTCCCCTCAAATTTAGTAATAATTAAGGTTGATGGTAAGATTAATTAATATTTTGTTAATTTCTTGGAGCTTTTAGAGATGAAAGTTAACCTATATTACTTGATTGAAATTTATCTGGGGATTAGTATGGAGAAATGAAACTGTTATTGAGTTAAATTTATGATTAACCATTTTGATTAGGAATTAAGTGAGAGTTTTGGGGCATGTTCATGATCTAAATATGAGATCCATTCATTTTATTATAATTATATTTTTTTAATATTTTTAACAAAAATTAATGTTACAAATCAACACATTATAGGAGATTAATTTTAATTACATATTGTAGAGATAAAAAATTTAAATTTTTAATAAAAATATTATAAAAAAAGCATATATAATGATTTAATTTTCTTTATTGATTTATAAATAAATTTTGTTAGGATAAAGAGATTTCTTCTGATTTTTAAATATATTTCAAAATAATTTAGATAAATTTATCATTAAAGCCACTTTTATATGAATATTAAAGTGTTTATATTAAATCTTTATTTTTAATATACTATAAATTATTTAAACTTAAAATCACTTTTTTATAGATTTATATAGATTTCTGGAAATTGAAAATTAATTTTTTAATATAAACTTCTAGATTTATCCATAATGGGAGCAAGCTTGGTATATTTGGACAGACCGAAAACTTAAAAGGAAACCATTTCAGGTGTGGGCAAAAATCATAGATATGCATGTTCATAAATGCAAGGTTGGCGCCTTAATATGGTAAGTTTCCTATTTTAACTATGAAAAACATTTTATTCTTAATTTAAATTGAATTTAGGAGGATGCACATATTTGCAATCCAGATTTTGAAAAGAATGCCTCAATTTATGGAGTTTTTGACGGTCATGGAGGAATTGAAGTTGCAGAGTTTTGCTCTAAAAATTTGGAGGAAGTATTGTAGTAGTAGTAAAACTATAAAATGAAGAACTATGACTTGGCATTGCAAGACACATTTTTGAAAATTGATGAGATACTTTAAACTCCAGGTGGAAAGAGATAGTTACTGCAAATTTAAGCTTCATATCCTCCCTAGGTATCCCCGGTTGAAAGAGCGCTAATGCTTGCAGGAAGATGTAATGCACAATTTTACTTTTATGTTTCAAGTTTAACTTTTCTCAATAGCAGAACCTATGAGTATTGGCAATCCGAATGACCCAGCAGAATCTAAAGGATGCACAGCTAATGTTTTGCTTATTAAAGATAATACCATGTTCATTGCTAATGCAGGAGATGCACGTTGCGTAATGGCAGTGACAGGCAAGGCATTCCCTCTCTCAACTGATCATAAGCCAAATTTGATTCAAGAAAAGACCAGAATCTTAAGAGCTGGCTCCTCTATATCAGCTGAGGGCCGTATAGATGGAAATCTTAACTTATCCAGAGCTATTGGAGACCTTCGCTATAAAAGAAACAAAAATATATCCCCTAAAGAGCAACCTATTACTGCCTTCCCTGATATAAAACAAGTGCAACTTTCTAATAACCTGGACTTTATAGTCATAGGGTGTGATGGTATATGGGAGACTAAGACTAATTAATAGATCGTTGACTTTATATATCAGTAAAAGAAAAAGAAAATTCCTCTAGATAAAATTTGTGAAAATTTGCTAGATACATTCAAAACCCCAAAACCCCTTAGTGAGGTTTATAAGTGCTTTGATTAGTAGGGTAAAGTTGGGGTTTTATTAGGGTTAGTAGAGAAAACGCAAGTTTATTGAGACTTTAATATGTATTAATGAGTATTAGTTTAATTATATCACACGAATTTTACTTGCTTGTCTTTGTTGTACCTCTTGAATCTCACTTTCTTTAGTGGTTCGAGCATATCGTCTAAGGATTGTCTTGGATATGCTGGAGCTCTTACTATTATCTTCTCTACAATCTTCTTTTCTCTTAGCATACATCATCTTGTTTATGTGCTTCTCAGCTAGATTTATTGATTATTTTTCATATTTTGTATTAATGTAAGTCATGCTCTCCATATCGCACTTAAAATTATTGCAGCTATTGCCCAAACATCCCACTAAATAGAGCCATTAGTCCATTTCTCTCTGATTGGGAAGTAACCTGGAGTACCAAGAACCTTTGCTAAGGTTACAATCTCTTATCTTAAGGCTCTATTAAAATCGATTACAACTACTTCTAAAGGGCAAAGGTTTAGCATAACATTTTCAGGCTTCAAATCTCTATGAACGTATCCAAGCTCGTGAAGTTCCTAAACACCCTTTATCATATTAGATAGAATATCATTCAAGTCATCTGGGTATATATTTTAATATAGATAATCTCGGAGAGTCATTTCAAACTTTTTTAGCCTTGGTGCGATGAAACCAAACCCTAAAATAACACCATCTAGCTTGAGCAAATTCTTGCAATCTTTTTTCTAAGCCTCTCTAAGTACAATATATTCGTTAGCAAACTCATTTTGATACTGCTCGTTTTTAAGGAGATAGCTGAAAGGATATACCTTGTAGGCATAGTCATCAACCACTATGAGTTTTGCTTTAGCAGGTACGTTTATATGTAAGTAGTTTTCAATACAACTGCTAAGGTCTACTGCATTTAGTGCAGGAATATACATGGCTCTCTCTTAAAAGCATGCTAAAAAGACATTACCAGCAGGTTGATTCATTAATTCTATTCGCTTCTCCCTCTTGAGCTTCTCCTGTTGTTCTTTTTAAGTCTCAAGATTATTAGATTTTCTTTTAGCGGGCACTAATTTCTAAGTCTCTTTATCTTAAATCAAGAACTCACTTAGGTGATGCTTCTGCATATATTTCTTAACTTTAGCTGAGTGAGTATAAGACTTCTCACAAGTCGTGCACTAGTACCTGCCATCGACCTTATCATGCTTAAAATACACCTTAACTTTCCCAGAGTGAACCTCTTTCATATGTCTCTTCAAACTGGAATCAGTAGAGAAAAGATTTTAGCAGTCTTAGCATTCAAAAGTTTTAATCCTTTAAATCTGAAGCTGTTCCTTTTCTTCCTCAACATCTTTTATTGATGTTTAAACTTCTATTTCAGCTTTCTCTTTCATGTTTTAAACTTATATAATAAAAACCTGTGCTTCAAATTCAAGAGCTCTTAGCTCTGCCTCCCTCTCAATATATATAACTTCTTGTTTCTTGGTTGAACCAAAGTTAAGCATTGATTGACCTGCTCCTAAAAGTGCCGCTCTACGATTTAAGTTGACCGCCATGTTTAAATTCAAATTTAAATTTCTATTATAAAGCTCTTAAAACCTCTATAGCTATAGCTGGACTATATAGGAGTTGCTACAGCATTAATGATGGTTTGATCTCAGCTCTAAGACTTCATATTTATACTCAGTTTATAACTATAATTTTTGTAATTTTGCACTTAATAATTTTGATTCTGGTACCAACTCAGATAAAGTTCAGGTTGGTACTGGTACCAATTAAGTTTTGAACCAGATTGGAACTTTTCCATTAAAACCTCACTGGATTAAAACTAGGTACTAATTAAGTTTTGGTACTATTAAATTGGTACCAATTAAACTTAAACGAATTTAGTACCGGTACTAATTAAATTTAAACAAATTTAGTACTAATTTAATGGAACTAAATTGATAAAAATGGAGCTCCATCTCTGAAGTTTGTTACAGCTTCTGCGAACCTTCTCCACGTATCCTTACAGGGTTGACCTCCTATAAGATGCCCATATTTAATAGTAAGATTTAAAGGATAGGATCCAGAAGTCTATAAATTAAAACTTGAAATTCATTAATAGGAAGAGGAACAAAGATGGAATCATTCAATGAACAAATGAAAAGGGTTGAGGCTCAAGAAATGATATCAAGATTCAGAAGCAAGGAGGATCTCTATCGATACCTTACTTAGCATGGTAAAATAAATTGATGTTAATCAACGATGTATACAGTTGGTCTATTCCTTCCAACGATGGAAGGTACTAAAATATCATTCTTAAAAGCAATACTCTGCGAGGAGAAGAAAGCTTTTAAAAACATAGAAATCAAACTGATTGAAATACCTAACTACCCAGAGATTTCAGTCACAAATCTCTACGAGGATGCAATGAAAGATGATGAAGTGGTTATTTACCTTCCTAGCAAGAAGCAGCTCTCAAATAAGTTGCCTGAAAGAAACTTCTTCTTTGGTGTTCTTGGTACAATCAAAGAGGATTATTTGAGAGAAATTATAGAAGAAGCTCATAAGAAACGCTACTCTATTTCTCCTGAAGATTAAAAGAAGCAAGGAATACTAATAAGCGAGACGTGGCTAGCAGAGCTTAAGAAGCATCCTTATCTCTCTAGTAAGCTTTGATTTATAACTTTTTAGGGAAACCTGGAACTGGTATATTTCTAATGAAAGAGAATGCAAAGGTTCACAGAGAGAGAAAGTCTCAAACCATTCATTAAGTTAGCAAGAGACTTTATAATGAAGTTTAAAAGTCTGATGAAATGAACATAGATGCTGGTGCTGGTACAAAGAGAAGAAACATGGGTCCTAGTAAAGCACCAGAGGAAGAAAAGAAAGAGAAGCCGAATCCATTTAAGAGTTCGTTTGATATGTGAAATAATTCATTCATTTAAGTCTAACACTTATTAATAAACATTCATTCTTCCTTTCCTTGCACATATCGTAGTCTAGTCTTTACCCACTCTCTTGCAACTACTCTGTATTAAGTCTACTGTGTCGATTGGTAGATCATGCATTAGGTGATACAGCAAGAGTTTCTTGTAGTGAGTCTTAATCTAACTCCAATAGAATTCGATTCCATTAAATTGAGGACTGTAAGGAACGTTATACACAGGAGTTATCTTTAACTCTTCATAAGCTTTCTTAGATTCCTTAGTCTTATGAACTGAGAGGTTATCAACAAACAGGATGATCTCTTGATCGTTGTACTTATCTCTTAGCTTCTGTAAGAACTCTATATACTGCTCTCGCTTAATAGAGCGAGGATGAATAACATAAGTTTCTAAGCCTGAATCTTCACTGATACCAGCCAAAATTGCGTGAGTGACAACCTTAACCTTTTAGTCATACACTTCTATATTATCGTACTTCTTGTACCAAGACTTATTAATAAAGGTGTTGAACGTAAACACAGCTTCATCAGCGTGTATGAACTTGATGTTATTAGTAATAGCTCTCTGCATTTAATCATATATATAGTTTAAATTATTACTATAAAATGGCAGAGTAAAGTCAATCACTCTCTTCACTCTATTGACAGTCTTGAAGGTAATACCATTCCTTCAATAAATATTTGCGATAGTCTATGGTGAGATACGCATGTCAGGAAACTTGCGATGAAACATCACAGCTCGCTAGTCAAGTGGGAAATGTGCCCAATACTTAAGAGTCTTAGAATCGCAGAGATATTCAATATGCTGCTAAGAGAACTTTTATTTTCTTACAGGATGTTATCAAGAACCAGAATTGAAATGCTAAACAGCTAACAAGCAGTGATACCTTACAGTCGAAGCACTCTTACACAATAGCTTTGCAATCGCACAATAATTCATCACTGGTTTGAGTTAGTCTATATTAATACTCGCACCACCATACCTAAGCTTAAGCAGTAAATCTAAATATTTCTTATCATAAATAGACCCTAAAAATCGCTAATTTCTATTCTCATTTTGCAAACTGGCCTAATTTCTCTGCTAACCCTAATAAAACCCCAACTTTACCCTACTAATCAAAGCACTTATAAACCTCACTAAGGGGTTTTGGGGTTTTGATTGCTATCACCAAGTGTTGAAAGAACTGGTAAGTAAATTTATTAAATTGATTTATAAATTTTTATAGAGGGAAAAGGATGCGATAATATGACAGTAATCATAGTAGATTTCATGAGCGAGTGATAAAAATGTAGACAAAATGGCATCAATATATCTATACTTTTTAAATCGTTGTTAAAACTTTAACATATAAACTCAAAAGGATATTCATTGTATATCTTTGAAATTAATAAAAGTAATTTGAAAGTTAATTCTAAATATTTATTTGAAATATTAGTTAAAGTTAACAGATATTACAAACGTATAATATTAAAGTTGAAAATATATAATATTCAGAGCTATTATTAACTTACGTTGAACTCTATAACTGATAATTTTAATACGATTTCTAGACAAGAAATGACAGGTGAAAAATTTTAAATATTAAACTATTAGTACTCAAAAGTTTTCTATTTTTTCAATCTCAATTCATAGATTGATTGATAACTTTTCTTAGCTCAATAATTTCCTTCTCAAGTTTTATATTAAAAAATTTATAAAACTATGAAATTTAACCTACACCTATTTATATGTTAATCTACTATATTTTAATTTTTCAAGTTAATGGGCTCTTTGAATGTCCAAGCCTTTCTTTCTATACATTCTATTGGCGAATCTGTTTGCAAAACTTTCCCTGAGAGTGCTAAGAGCGAGCTCTTTCTTGAACATTGCGTAGTAGGTCACTCCAAAGGTAAAATTTGTGAAGAGCATCATGTAAGAAATTGGCTCCATGATATCCCAAGAGTAGTACACAAATGTACCTCCCATTATGAATATAAAATCATATGATAATGGGTTGATTGATATCAAATCATAAACTGAATGTATTTGAGAAAAAATCTACTGCAAATTTAATAGTTTAGTAGTAAATAAAATGAAAGCAGCCTGTGCGAAGAAGTAAGCACTTCCCATGAAAAGCATGACTTAAGATTTAAAATCAGCTTTCTTATATAACTGGTTTTTTTATTCGTTTAATTTGTATAGTTCATGTTGCTTGTCATCAAGTAACTTCTCCAATTCTGAAACCCTCAATATTGATTTTAGTAATAACTCTAAAATGATAGTATTAATTTTATTGGTGGACGAAATATCAAAAATTAATTTAAATTTGTCGTCACCAACTGATCTATAGTAGTTCATAGTTTGATTTAGACCCTTTATTATATCCTCAGTTTTCACTGTTTAAGATTAAGGAATATGCAAAATAATATGATTTACTAATCGATATGAAACTTTATATATTATTTTAACCACTCTTTGATTATTATTTTCGAAGGAATACTATGATGAATCTTATTGGCAAAATTTGCAAGTAAAAAGGAAGAGTATTTAGGAAGTCCAATACCTAGGTTATATTGAAGATATGCTTCCTCCCCCTTCTTATTGCTGTCCTCGTAGTCGTTCACTATGGAGAAACCGGGGTTCAAGTTCAAAGCATAGGAGTACTCCTCTGTCGATCCAGATTTCTTATCAAATTATATTATATGGTAAAGACTGTTTAGGCGTTTAAATCCTTACTTTATATAAAGAGGGGAGCTATTTAAATTAAAAAATTATCTTCAAAGTGAGGATAAAGGGAATATTGTTTCTGTGACCAAGAATTTCTGATTTTGGAATGATGGCTCCATCTAGGGTGTAGAACTTAATTTCCTAAACGCTTGGGCACTGTGATTTAGCCAAAATAGAACAATTTAAGTGAATTTATATTAATAATAAACTTAACTCATTTCTCTATATTTATATTAATTTATTTATATTTTTAGGTACTCTACCACATTTTAGCTGTTTTGCGGTAGAGTACCTTAATTATATTAATTTTTAAATTATTTAAATTTAAATGCTATTATTAAATCTAGCATGTAGTTTTAACAAAAAGTAATATATAATTAAAAAGTAAATAATAAATTTGAGTAAATTAAAAATATTTCATTAGAAAAATATATTCTATAAAATTTAGTTGCTTAATACAGAAGAAAATTTAATTGATTCACTTATTATTAATAAAAATATATTATATATTACTTTTTGTTAAAACTACATGCTACATTTAATAATAGCATTTAAATTTAAATAATTTAAAAATTAATATAATTAAGGGTACTCTACCGCAAAACAGCTTAAATGCGGTAGAGTACCTAAAAATAGAAATAAATTAATATAAATATAGAGAAATGAGTAAAGTTGATTATTCATATAAATTCACTTAAATTGTTCTATTTTGGCTAATTGCAACATATCCGAGAGGTCTTTAATAGTCTATGATAGATCAGCTTTCACTTGTAAAGTTTATGCTTCAAAAGGCACTCTTAATGAGAATTAGGTATCATTAGTGTATAAATTCAAATTTACTTTCATAAAATCATTGATATATTTCCAAATCAGTCAAATTTAAGAGAGAGAGAGAGTTTGTAAAATCCTAAGATTTTTTTAATTATATTTAGTGGAGGCAATTTACTCTGCATCTAGTTGCTTGAATCTTTAAGTATTAGCAGACAAATAAGACATAGATCTCTGACCATATGTTTGCAATTGACTCAATCCAATACTCTACTTCTATTATGCACAAGCCATTCTCATGAACTGACCACCCAGAGTCTTCTTTGAAGTTGTAGAGTGCAAGAGGTTTCTAAGTATGAAGGAAGAGCCAAGGAGATTCATTTTATCTATAATTATTTTAATTTTAATTAACTATTTATATTTGCTAATCAGTCTCTATCTTTAATACTATTTTTTAAATTACTTAAAATTCAATTTCTTCTCAATTATTTTCTGATTCAAGTCACATTTAATGTGTAAAAATGAATTATTTTTTGAGAGATTAAACAATATTCATAAATTACATAGAGAATTTTAGTAAAATTTCTTCTTAATCAAATAATTAAATTTATTATATAAAATGAAGAAAGACAGTTATCACTATGAAAAGCTTTCCGAGTAGATGGAACACATGGATAAAAAGGCAATGGATAGAATGAAACAAAATCTGAGAGACTCATATTTGCAGTTAAAAGACCTCTCTAATAGGTGCCTCATTGATATTTCTAATATTGAGAAAAATGATAAGAGAATATTCTATTTTAAGCCAGAGAGTGTGATGCTTGGAGATCCAGAGACACAGAGACTTTATAGAGAAAATCTTGTCAAGAAAATATCTTATATCTTATATTAATTTAATTTAGATTCTCTAAAATTAGTGAATTAATTCTTAAAGTTTTCAAAGGTGTATAGTATAAAGTCTTTATGAAAGAATTTGAACAATATTTTCCAATTAAATTATCAATACTTATTTTGAAATATCGAGTGCTCCATAGATTAGCAAAAACCCTTAATTAGCCGAAGTGTTAAACAAAGAAATGCAAGATACTATGTAAGATTTGACAGAGCCAGATATCGTGAGAGAAATGCTTGCTCAGTTTTTCCAAAGAAGATTGTACAACTTGTAGCATAAAAAATACAAAGTACTACTGAGATGGGCTCATTTCGCTTTAGTAAGTTTCAGTTTTATATTCTCATATATTAAATTATTGCAATACTAATTCTGAAATTTATGCTTTTAGAATTAATAACTTTACTATAGACTTCTGAGTACTTGGACAGAATAGGTCATCACGGCACTTTCACGTATGGCAGGTTACAATATGAATTGGAAAATTCAATTAAGAGGTATGAGAGGCTGAGTTAAGACGATGATTACGGAGCGATCAGAGATGGCGAGAGAACAAGACCAAGGACCAAGGGAACTGATGAAGAAGTTTCAAGCAGCATGTACAATGAGAAGCCCAGGAAGGTAAGTGAATCAAGTTAATTTAGACAATTTATAATAATAATGCACTATAAACCCATGTACTTTTAAACTATAATTCATGAATTTAGGATCCACTGTCTTGTATTAGAATGGATGACTTCGAAATCTACATCAGATAGCAGACTTATGAAGTTAAGTTGTTCAGAACAGTTGAGAAATTTATAGCCAGAATTAAATGGATTCCACTCTCAAAGCGTTACGATATCTTCAAGGAATCCCATATCATGATTATAAAAATTACGATTTCATCAATCTTAGACTTTGGTATTTCAAAGTCACTTTTATATATAAATCACTATAAATCTATTGAATCATAATATTTTATTAAAATGCTAAAAGTAGAAGCTGAAAAGCTATATAAAGAATAAAATGAATTCGAAAAGCGGATAAGAAATAGATTTGATACTAGCAATATAAGGAAATCAGATGATTTAATAGTGTAAATGGAGGAAATATTGCAAGTTGATTATGCTAGCTCACATGTGGCATAGCCTGGTCTATTTAGAACAAAAGCCCCTATTTTAATTTATAATTATTAACAAAATCTTTTAATTAGCCATATAGTTCCCCTTCTTTACACTATAATAGTAAGTTTTTTTGTGTAATTTTACATACAACCTATTAACATAACAAACCTAATGGAATTACAATTAAGAATCTTGGAAAGAGCAGGTGAATTTAAAATCTTTGGAGACATTGAATTAGATGAAGGGCATTCTTTCACTTACCAAGTCAATATATTCTTCACCACATATTTAATATAGTATATATTTCTAATTAAATGTCCAGTTCTAATTTGCACTATATACATAATTATTAATGATAGATATTTCCAGAGACAGATTATTAAGAGTCAATTTTCATTGTATGATTCCACTGTGAGAGACATGAAAGACGCTTATGAGAGCAATGAGCCAGTTGACGAAGAAATCGGGGATATCAATGAAATCCAAAGAAGGAACCTCAAATCTCACTATAAATTACTCATAATCATATAACTTATTAAGAATTGATCATTCTATATTAAATAAGTGATCAAATCTCTGATGTTGATAGACTTCCAAATGATTGACCACTTTAACAGTAACTAGGATCAAGCTAATTTGTTTCTGCTTAAAAAGGGTAAAAAGATTAATGAGTAGATTCCTGAACTCAAAAAGAACTCAGTTAATTTTAATTTTATCATATGAAAATTTATCTGTAAAATTAAGTATAAAATGATTTTGTAATATTAAACTTCCAAGATATAATAGTAGTCAGGTTGAAGAAAGCGCACTGGCTACATGAAGTGATGCTGCGTCCTCGCTTGGATGAAAACATGCGAAGACAAAATGCTTTTTTCTCATTTGAGTACTCCCCAGATCTTTTGTTACATTCCATCTAGGAGTTTATGGACATCAATGATATATCATCCATCAACACTATCTATGCTGATTTGACTTTTTTTATTATAAATTACCGATTATAAATAGGTTCATTTAGCTATAATTTAACGATTAATAATTGAAGTATAAATTAACCAGCATTTACACTTCAATGTTGCAAAATTAAGAGAAAATGCTTGAAGAAGTTGATAAAGTAATCAACACATCATTTGTCAGTGATATTCAAGCCAGAAAGTTACTAGAGCATTTCAGAGATGCCTTGAAGTTATTAATATTTTTATAATATTTTAGGGAAGAGTTTTCCTCATTATCATGTAGAAACTTAGCTTAATTGGATTTATAAACATATTTTAAATGAAAGCGAAATTTAAAATTTTTAAATTTTATTCACAACAGTACTTTTTATTCACATTCATATATATTTCAACTATATAAAAGTTACACTCTGAGGAAAATGATCACTTGAAAAGAATGGAAAACAATTCCTCTTAAGACTTGAGAAGAGACTCAAGCTAAGATTAGAAAGTGATGCTCTCTAAAAATTCCATACTGCGAGTGCTGCCTAAGCATTACATTTAATCACTTTACACACTCAGGCATATGAAAACAAGAGACACTAAGACTAAACTTC
>ARYC01020194.1:0-10153 GCA_000711775.1 Oxytricha trifallax
GTTCTAACACCCTTTATCATATTAGATAGAATATCATTCAAGTCATCTGGGTATCTGTTTTAATATAGATAATCTTGGAGAGTTATTTCAAACTTTTTTAGCCTTAGTGCGATGAAACCAAACCCTAAAATAACACCATCTAGCTTGAGCAAATTCTTGCAATCTTTTTTCTAAGCCTCTCTAAGTACAATATATTCGTTAGCAAACTCATTTTGATACTGCTGGTTTTTAAGGAGATAGCTGAAAGGATATACCTTGTAGGCATAGTCATCAACCACTATGAGTTTTGCTTTAGCAGGTACGTTTATTTGTAAGTAGTTTTCAATACAACTGCTAAGGTCTACTGCATTTAGTGCAGGAATATACATGGCTCTCTCTTAAAAGCATGCTAAAAAGACATTACCAGCAGGTTGATTCATTAATTCTATTCGCTTCTGCCTCTTGAGCTTCTCCTGTTGTTCTTTTTAAGTCTCAAGATTAATAGATTTTCTTTTAGCGGGCACGAATTTCTAAGTCTCTTTATCTTAAATCAAGAACTCACTTAGGTGATGCTACTGCATATGTTTCTTAACTTTAGCTGAGTGAGTATAAGACTTCTCACAAGTCGTGCACTAGTACCTGCCATCGACCTTATCATGCTTAAAATACACCTTAGCTTTCCCAGAGTGAACCTCTTTCATATGTCTCTTCAAACTGGAATCAGTAGAGAAAAACTTTAGCAGTCTTAGCATTCAAAAGTTTTAATCCTTTAAATCTGAAGCTGTTCCTTTTCTTCCTCAACATCTTTATTATGTTTAAACTTCTATTTCAGCTTTCTCTTTCATGTTTTAAACCTATATAATAAAAACCTGTGCTTCAAATTCAAGAACTCTTAGCTCTGCCTCCCTCTCAATATATATAACTTCTTGTTTCTTGGTTGAACCAAAGTTAAGCATTGATTGAACTGCTCCTAAAAGTGCCGCTCTACGATTCAAGTGGACCGCCTGTTTAAATTCAAATTTAAATTTCTATTATAAAGCTCTTAAAACCTCTATAGCTATAGCTGGACTATATAGGAGTTGCTACAGAATTAATGATGGTTTGATCTCAGCTCTAAGACTTCATATTTATACTCAGTTTATAACTATAATTTTTGTAATTATGCACTTAATAATTTTGATTCTGGTACCAACTCAGATAAAGTTCAGGTTGGTACTGGTACAAATTAAGTTTTGAACCAGATTGGAACTTTTCCATTAAAACCTTACTGCATTAAAACTAGGTACTAATTAAGTTTTGGTACTATAAAATTGGTACCAATTAAACTTAAACGAATTTAGTACCGGTACTAATTAAATTTAAACAAATTTAGTACTAATTTAATGGAACTAAATTGATAAAAATGGAGCTCCATCTCTGAAGTTTGTTACAGCTTCTGCGAACCTTCTCCACGTATCCTTACAGGGTTGACCTCCTATAAGATGCCCATATTTAATAGTAAGATTTAAAGGATAGGATCCAGAAGTCTATAAATTAAAACTTGAAATTCATTAATAGGAAGAGGAACAAAGATGGAATCATTCAATGAACAAATGAAAAGGGTTGGCTCAAGAAATGATATCAAGATTCAGAAGCAAGGAGGATCTCTATCGATACCTTACTTAGCATGGTAAAATAAATTGATGTTAATCAACGATGTATACAGTTGGTCTATTCCTTCCAAAGACGGAAGGTACTAAAATATCATTCTTAAAAGCAATACTCTGCGAGGAGAAGAAAGCTTTTAAAAACATAGAAATCAAACTGATTGAAATACCTAACTACCCAGAGATTTCATCACAAATCTCTACGAGGATGCAATGAAAGATGATGAAGTGGTTATTTACCTTCCTAGCAAGAAGCAGCTCTCAAATAAGTTGCCTGAAAGAAAATTCTTCTTTGGTGTTCTTGGTACAATCAAAGAGGATTATTTGAGAGAAATTATGGAAGAAGCTCATAAGAAACGCTACTCTATTTCTCCTGAAGATTAAAAGAAGCAAGGAATACTAATAAGCGAGACGTGGCTAGCAGAGCTTAAGAAGTATCCTTATCTCTCTAGTAAGCTTTGATTTATAACTTTTTAGGGAAACCTGGAACTGGTATATTTCTAATTAAAGAGAATGCAAAGGTTCACAGAGAGAGAAAGTCTCAAACCATTCATTAAGTTAGCAAGAGACTTTATAATAAAGTTTAAAAGTCTGATGAAATGAACATAGATGCTGGTGCTGGTACAAAGAGAAGAAACATGGGTACTAGTAAAGCACCAGAGGAAGAAAAGAAAGAGAAGCCGAATCCATTTAAGAGTTCGTTTGATATGTGAAATAATTCATTCATTTAAGTCAAACACTTATTAATAAACATTCATTCTTCCTTTCCTTGCACATATCATAGTCTAGTCTTTACCCACTCTCTTGCAACTACTCTGTATTAAGTCTACTGTGTCGATTGGTAGATCATGCATTAGGGGATACAGCAAGAGTTTCTTGTAGTGAGTCTTAATCTAACTCCAATAGAATTCGATTCCATTAAATTGAGGACTGTAAGGAACGTTATACACAGGAGTTATCTTTAACTCTTCAAAAGCTTTCTTAGATTCCTTAGTCTTATGAACTGAGAGGTTATCAACAAACAGGATGATCTCTTGATCGTTGTACTTATCTCTTAGCTTCTGTAAGAACTCTATATACTGCTCTCGCTTAATAGAGCGAGGATGAATAACATAAGTTTCTAAGCCTGAATATTCACTGATACCAGCCAAAATTGCGTGAGTGACAACCTTAACCTTTTAGTCATACACTTCTATATTATCGTACTTCTTGTACCAAGACTTAATTAATAAAGGTGTTGAACGTAAACACAGCTTCATCAGCGTGTATGAACTTGATGTTATTATCAATAGACCTCTGCATTTAATCATATATATAGTTTAAATTATTACTATAAAATGACAGAGTAAAGTCAATCACTCTATTCACTCTATTGACAGTCTTGAAGGTAATACCATTCCTTCAATAAATATTTGCGATAGTCTATGGTGAGATACGCATGTCAGGAAACTTGCGATGAAACATCACAGCTCGCTAGTCAAGTGGGAATGTGCCCAATACTTAAGAGTCTTAGAATCGCAAAGATATTCAATATGCTGCTAAGAGAACTTTTATTTTCTTACAGGATGTTATCAAGAACCAGAATTGAAATGCTAAACAGCTAACAAGCAGTGATACCTTACAGTCGAAGCACTCATACACAATAGCTTAGCAATCGCACAATAATTCATCACTGGTTTGAGTTAGTCTATATTAATACTCGCACCATACCTAAGCTTAAGCAGTAAATCTAAATATTTCTCATCATAAATAGACCCCAAAAATCGCTAATTTCTATTTCTCATTTTGCAAACTAGCCTAATTTCTCTACTAACCCTAATAAAACCCCAACTTTACCCTACTAATCAAAGCACTTATAAACCTCACTAAGGGGTTTTGGGGTTTTGATTGCTATCACCAAGTGTTGAAAGAACTGGTAAGTAAATTTATTAAATTGATTTATAAATTTTTATAGAGGGAAAAGGATGCGATAATATGACAGTAATCATAGTAGATTTCATGAGCGAGTGATAAAAATGTAGACAAAATGGCATCAATATATCTATACTTTTTAAATCGTTGTTAAAACTTTAACATATAAACTCAAAAGGATATTCATTGTATATCTTTGAAATTAATAAAAGTAATTTGAAAGTTAATTCTAAATATTTATTTGAAATATTAGTTAAAGTTAACAGATATTACAAACGTATAATATTAAAGTTGAAAATATATAATATTCAGAGCTATTATTAACTTACGTTGAACTCTATAACTGATAATTTTAATACGATTTCTAGACAAGAAATGACAGGTGAAAAATTTTAAATATTAAACTATTAGTACTCAAAAGTTTTCTATTTTTTCAATCTCAATTCATAGATTGATTGATAACTTTTCTTAGCTCAATAATTTCCTTCTCAAGTTTTATATTAAAAAATTTATAAAACTATGAAATTTAACCTACACCTATTTATATGTTAATCTACTATATTTTAATTTTTCAAGTTAATGGGCTCTTTGAATGTCCAAGCCTTTCTTTCTATACATTCTATTGGCGAATCTGTTTGCAAAACTTTCCCTGAGAGTGCTAAGAGCGAGCTCTTTCTTGAACATTGCGTAGTAGGTCACTCCAAAGGTAAAATTTGTGAAGAGCATCATGTAAGAAATTGGCTCCATGATATCCCAAGAGTAGTACACAAATGTACCTCCCATTATGAATATAAAATCATATGATAATGGGTTGATTGATATCAAATCATAAACTGAATGTATTTGAGAAAAAATCTACTGCAAATTTAATAGTTTAGTAGTAAATAAAATGAAAGCAGCCTGTGCGAAGAAGTAAGCACTTCCCATGAAAAGCATGACTTAAGATTTAAAATCAGCTTTCTTATATAACTGGTTTTTTTATTCGTTTAATTTGTATAGTTCATGTTGCTTGTCATCAAGTAACTTCTCCAATTCTGAAACCCTCAATATTGATTTTAGTAATAACTCTAAAATGATAGTATTAATTTTATTGGTGGACGAAATATCAAAAATTAATTTAAATTTGTCGTCACCAACTGATCTATAGTAGTTCATAGTTTGATTTAGACCCTTTATTATATCCTCAGTTTTCACTGTTTAAGATTAAGGAATATGCAAAATAATATGATTTACTAATCGATATGAAACTTTATATATTATTTTAACCACTCTTTGATTATTATTTTCGAAGGAATACTATGATGAATCTTATTGGCAAAATTTGCAAGTAAAAAGGAAGAGTATTTAGGAAGTCCAATACCTAGGTTATATTGAAGATATGCTTCCTCCCCCTTCTTATTGCTGTCCTCGTAGTCGTTCACTATGGAGAAACCGGGGTTCAAGTTCAAAGCATAGGAGTACTCCTCTGTCGATCCAGATTTCTTATCAAATTATATTATATGGTAAAGACTGTTTAGGCGTTTAAATCCTTACTTTATATAAAGAGGGGAGCTATTTAAATTAAAAAATTATCTTCAAAGTGAGGATAAAGGGAATATTGTTTCTGTGACCAAGAATTTCTGATTTTGGAATGATGGCTCCATCTAGGGTGTAGAACTTAATTTCCTAAACGCTTGGGCACTGTGATTTAGCTAAAATAGAACAATTTAAGTGAATTTATATTAATAATAAACTTAACTCATTTCTCTATATTTATATTAATTTATTTATATTTTTAGGTACTCTACCGCATTTTAGCTGTTTTGCAGTAGAGTACCTTAATTAATTATATTAACTTTTTAATTATTTAAATTTAAATGCTATTATTAAATGTAGCATGTAGTTTTAACAAAAAGTAATATATAATAAAAAAGTAATTAATCAATTTGAGTAAATTAAAAATATTTCATTAGAAAAATATATTCTCTAAAATTTAGTTGCTTAATATAGAAGAAAATTTAATTGATTCACTTATTTTAAATAAAATATATTATATATTACTTTTTTGTTAAAACTACATGCTACATTTAATAATAGCATTTAAATTTAAATAATTAAAAAATAAATATAATTAATTAAGGTACTCTACTGCAAAACAGCTAAAATGCGGTAGATACCTAAAAATAGAAATAAATTAATATAAATATAGAGAAATGAGTAAAGTTGATTATTCATATAAATTCACTTAAATTGTTCTATTTTGGCTAATTGCAACATATCCGAGAGGTCTTTAATAGTCTATGATAGATCAGCTTTCACTTGTAAAGTTTATGCTTCAAAAGGCACTCTTAATGAGAATTAGGTATCATTAGTGTATAAATTCAAATTTACTTTCATAAAATCATTGATATATTTCCAAATCAGTCAAATTTAAGAGAGAGAGAGAGTTTGTAAAATCCTAAGATTTTTTTAATTATATTTAGTGGAGGCAATTTACTCTGCATCTAGTTGCTTGAATCTTTAAGTATTAGCAGACAAATAAGACATAGATCTCTGACCATATGTTTGCAATTGACTCAATCCAATACTCTACTTCTATTATGCACAAGCCATTCTCATGAACTGACCACCCAGAGTCTTCTTTGAAGTTGTAGAGTGCAAGAGGTTTCTAAGTATGAAGGAAGAGCCAAGGAGATTCATTTTATCTATAATTATTTTAATTTTAATTAACTATTTATATTTGCTAATCAGTCTCTATCTTTAATACTATTTTTTAAATTACTTAAAATTCAATTTCTTCTCAATTATTTTCTGATTCAAGTCACATTTAATGTGTAAAAATGAATTATTTTTTGAGAGATTAAACAATATTCATAAATTACATAGAGAATTTTAGTAAAATTTCTTCTTAATCAAATAATTAAATTTATTATATAAAATGAAGAAAGACAGTTATCACTATGAAAAGCTTTCCGAGTAGATGGAACACATGGATAAAAAGGCAATGGATAGAATGAAACAAAATCTGAGAGACTCATATTTGCAGTTAAAAGACCTCTCTAATAGGTGCCTCATTGATATTTCTAATATTGAGAAAAATGATAAGAGAATATTCTATTTTAAGCCAGAGAGTGTGATGCTTGGAGATCCAGAGACACAGAGACTTTATAGAGAAAATCTTGTCAAGAAAATATCTTATATCTTATATTAATTTAATTTAGATTCTCTAAAATTAGTGAATTAATTCTTAAAGTTTTCAAAGGTGTATAGTATAAAGTCTTTATGAAAGAATTTGAACAATATTTTCCAATTAAATTATCAATACTTATTTTGAAATATCGAGTGCTCCATAGATTAGCAAAAACCCTTAATTAGCCGAAGTGTTAAACAAAGAAATGCAAGATACTATGTAAGATTTGACAGAGCCAGATATCGTGAGAGAAATGCTTGCTCAGTTTTTCCAAAGAAGATTGTACAACTTGTAGCATAAAAAATACAAAGTACTACTGAGATGGGCTCATTTCGCTTTAGTAAGTTTCAGTTTTATATTCTCATATATTAAATTATTGCAATACTAATTCTGAAATTTATGCTTTTAGAATTAATAACTTTACTATAGACTTCTGAGTACTTGGACAGAATAGGTCATCACGGCACTTTCACGTATGGCAGGTTACAATATGAATTGGAAAATTCAATTAAGAGGTATGAGAGGCTGAGTTAAGACGATGATTACGGAGCGATCAGAGATGGCGAGAGAACAAGACCAAGGACCAAGGGAACTGATGAAGAAGTTTCAAGCAGCATGTACAATGAGAAGCCCAGGAAGGTAAGTGAATCAAGTTAATTTAGACAATTTATAATAATAATGCACTATAAACCCATGTACTTTTAAACTATAATTCATGAATTTAGGATCCACTGTCTTGTATTAGAATGGATGACTTCGAAATCTACATCAGATAGCAGACTTATGAAGTTAAGTTGTTCAGAACAGTTGAGAAATTTATAGCCAGAATTAAATGGATTCCACTCTCAAAGCGTTACGATATCTTCAAGGAATCCCATATCATGATTATAAAAATTACGATTTCATCAATCTTAGACTTTGGTATTTCAAAGTCACTTTTATATATAAATCACTATAAATCTATTGAATCATAATATTTTATTAAAATGCTAAAAGTAGAAGCTGAAAAGCTATATAAAGAATAAAATGAATTCGAAAAGCGGATAAGAAATAGATTTGATACTAGCAATATAAGGAAATCAGATGATTTAATAGTGTAAATGGAGGAAATATTGCAAGTTGATTATGCTAGCTCACATGTGGCATAGCCTGGTCTATTTAGAACAAAAGCCCCTATTTTAATTTATAATTATTAACAAAATCTTTTAATTAGCCATATAGTTCCCCTTCTTTACACTATAATAGTAAGTTTTTTTGTGTAATTTTACATACAACCTATTAACATAACAAACCTAATGGAATTACAATTAAGAATCTTGGAAAGAGCAGGTGAATTTAAAATCTTTGGAGACATTGAATTAGATGAAGGGCATTCTTTCACTTACCAAGTCAATATATTCTTCACCACATATTTAATATAGTATATATTTCTAATTAAATGTCCAGTTCTAATTTGCACTATATACATAATTATTAATGATAGATATTTCCAGAGACAGATTATTAAGAGTCAATTTTCATTGTATGATTCCACTGTGAGAGACATGAAAGACGCTTATGAGAGCAATGAGCCAGTTGACGAAGAAATCGGGGATATCAATGAAATCCAAAGAAGGAACCTCAAATCTCACTATAAATTACTCATAATCATATAACTTATTAAGAATTGATCATTCTATATTAAATAAGTGATCAAATCTCTGATGTTGATAGACTTCCAAATGATTGACCACTTTAACAGTAACTAGGATCAAGCTAATTTGTTTCTGCTTAAAAAGGGTAAAAAGATTAATGAGTAGATTCCTGAACTCAAAAAGAACTCAGTTAATTTTAATTTTATCATATGAAAATTTATCTGTAAAATTAAGTATAAAATGATTTTGTAATATTAAACTTCCAAGATATAATAGTAGTCAGGTTGAAGAAAGCGCACTGGCTACATGAAGTGATGCTGCGTCCTCGCTTGGATGAAAACATGCGAAGACAAAATGCTTTTTTCTCATTTGAGTACTCCCCAGATCTTTTGTTACATTCCATCTAGGAGTTTATGGACATCAATGATATATCATCCATCAACACTATCTATGCTGATTTGACTTTTTTTATTATAAATTACCGATTATAAATAGGTTCATTTAGCTATAATTTAACGATTAATAATTGAAGTATAAATTAACCAGCATTTACACTTCAATGTTGCAAAATTAAGAGAAAATGCTTGAAGAAGTTGATAAAGTAATCAACACATCATTTGTCAGTGATATTCAAGCCAGAAAGTTACTAGAGCATTTCAGAGATGCCTTGAAGTTATTAATATTTTTATAATATTTTAGGGAAGAGTTTTCCTCATTATCATGTAGAAACTTAGCTTAATTGGATTTATAAACATATTTTAAATGAAAGCGAAATTTAAAATTTTTAAATTTTATTCACAACAGTACTTTTTATTCACATTCATATATATTTCAACTATATAAAAGTTACACTCTGAGGAAAATGATCACTTGAAAAGAATGGAAAACAATTCCTCTTAAGACTTGAGAAGAGACTCAAGCTAAGATTAGAAAGTGATGCTCTCTAAAAATTCCATACTGCGAGTGCTGCCTAAGCATTACATTTAATCACTTTACACACTCAGGCATATGAAAACAAGAGACACTAAGACTAAACTTCTGTATGTATTATGATTCATGTATTTAGGGGGAGGGGGGAAATAAATTTTATTTCTTTGGTTTAAAGAAGCAATTGATAGAGAATAAATGATAGGATTCTTTAAATTTTATAAATTGTATGTGTTAAATTTCTTCAGAGCAGTACAGAAGCGTATGACTTTGGATTTGAGGGAATTTGCGGGAAGGGAGGTTGTTACTGAAAATGTAGATTCTAACGCCCCTTAAGAAGCTACTTATTCGGGAAAAAGTGCTCAAGTAATCAGTGGAAATATCAATTACTCTTTCAATTTTATGAATTACATTATTATAAATTAAAATAATTTGACTATAATTACTTTTTGTAAGTAATATTTCAAAGCTGGAGGGGAAGACCCCAATGAGAAGTTCTCTATGGATAATAAAAAAGAATCAAATAAAGAAAATGATGAAGAAGAAGATTCAGAGCAATAGTAATACGATAAAACTAATCTATTAGATGTTAACAAATGGAAGTTAAATGGAAAATTTCATACTCATATGCTCTCTACTTGTCCAATTATTCCCAGTTTTCATTCCACACACGGAGAAGCACTTCAAGATAAACATCTTCAACAGGATTTCTCAGATTTTATATGCTATTTTTTATATTTAAAATTCAAATAGTTTAGTTTTCAATTTTAATATTTCTTTGTTTTATTAGAATACTATAAAAAAATTGTATTATTTTAAGGTACAGATTCCAAAAGTACAACGAAAACTCATATCACTAGAAAATCTTCTTCATTCCTAACTAGAAT